>CADEBD010000531.1:0-27556 GCA_902825455.1 Arctia plantaginis
TGTGTGATAAAGTGATAATTGTGTATCAGAGAGTTTGCCACACCCCCGGCCATGACGCGTTAGCAGTTTATTGGTTTAAACCCCGAGTTTCGTTCGCGTTGTGAATTTATAGGATGTAAAGTGTCTTATGGGAAAAATACCAATCGATTAACATCTTTTTATTTTTTTAGTTTTGTATGTTTCTTGCATGTGGGTAATTTGGGAAAATTTACAAATGCCTTTCAAACTTTTTTCAAAAAATTTAGCTTTTTTTTAAAATTCAAAAAATTATAAAAAATGAGCCAGTAATGTTAACCCTTTTTATTTTTGTAAATATTTTTTGTCTGATCAAAATATTTGACTCAACTGCTGTGCTGAGACCACAGTGCAGCAGTGGTGGGGCCAAATGTTTTATATATCTGCATACATACATTATTTTTTTTCGGATTTTGGTGTTTTCTTTATAATTGTATTTACAAAAAAAGGATATAAGTTTATTTAATTTTTACTTTCAAGCCTTTTTATTTTTAAACCAGAGGGCCTTTAGTCGAGTCCCCAAAAATTTATTTTTTTAAATATTTAATTTCTTAGTTTTAGACAAAACATTAATTTCTAAAAATAAGTTTTTCCCAAAATTAAAAGCTCCTAAAGGGGTAAAAAAAAAAATAAAATAGCAATTATCTACATCTAGTTTTTAGCCTGATGACTGTAAATTTTTAATAGATTTATTTCTATCTAAAATTTTAAAAAGTTTATGTAAAATTGAAACCCTGTCACCTTCACTTTTTTTCCTGATTGTTAAAATAGAAAAAAAACGGACGCAAAAAATTTAAAATAAACAATCTTTGAAGTCGTTTCATTACATGTCAAAATTTATCAAATGTAATAAAAGGGTAACTTTTAAAAAATTATAATTTTAAAATTATAAATATTTGAAAATTTTTGATTTTTATAAAACCAAACTCAAAAATTTTTAACCTAAAAAGGAAAAACTAAACCCCTTATAGAATCACTTCGTTGCCCCCTCGTCTGTCAAAAACCCCTTCTGTCTTTTCTCTGAACCGTGGAGGTGTCAAGTTGAAATTTAAAAAAATTAACTTAGGTCACATCTTTTTAAAAAAGTGTAACAATCAAAATTCTAAGTTTAAAGTAAAAAAAAGATACACCGCCGCAAAAAAATGCCGCAAAACGCATATTTTTGACACTCGGGAAAACAAAAACTCTATCGTAGTGTGACCCACTTCCCGTTGACCTAGAACTAGAGATAAACCCGGGGCCAATTGTCCGGGCCTATGCTCTTTAGTAGTCAGTGATACAAAAATTATTGAGCGATTAAAAAGAGGTATTTTGAACAGCTATTTTAAATAATAAAGAAACCTTTATATATTGTTTTAAAATTAAGTACTAAAATTTTAAAAGCCACTTGCTTGATCTATAATGGCGATCAACTCACCCGATGCGAACAACGAAAGAAATCGCCTTTTTAACAGTGATACCCGTAAAAAATCCCCTTTTCTCCACTTCATACTGTTAAAATATTTTGTGTGAGCGATGAGTGCTCCTGACGACGATCAAAAAGAAATACCCTCTTCTATAGACTTCTGACAGTTTATACGTAATTTGTATACTTTCGTTCGGTACATAATTTTCATGGTCACGTAACAAGCAGTATAAAGAAAGCAATCTCCCAGATTCCAAGAGCGCCTTCAGGAATAATTTTATCTCTTATTTTTCAGTATCTTGTATTAGTTGTATCTTGCATTCTTAAGAATTGTCAATATTGTGGTAAGAATTATCGAGAATTTTATCAAAGTTTGCATTTTGTTCACTTGCAATGACTCTACATTTTTTATCATACCTTTTTAATTATTCAACTAAACTATTATATAAAGTTTAACAACCCATCAAAAGTTTACTATACTAATCTACCAATAAGTTTCAAAGGCTGTACAAGGCAAAGGCTTTAATTGTTTATTAAATTGGTTTTAATATTAAAAATATTACGAAACCGTTTGGATGAAAGTGGCATTATATTAATCATGACACTACTATTAATAATAACGTAAACTGCAGTGTTAAATACTTACAGAGTGCATGTCGTATAATAAATTAAATTGTTATCGTTATAATGTTACGTCATCTATAATGATATTCAAAATTTATAATTGTTGTCAATTTATGGTACTTAAACGTAAATAATAATAATAATAATAATAATAATAAATCTTTATTTCGGAATAGTTTCCATATAATGTTTATGATATTTCTTTATTTTGGTTACATTACTTATGTAGCTATCTGTAACCATTTTTTAAACATGGAACTGTTACATACACTGTCAGCAAGTTCCTTAATTATAGTGTTCCTACACGAACCAACCCGGGCCATAAACGCCGCGATTCGGCTTCTTTGGATGGCATTAAACGTGTTCAGTCTTGCCTCTACAAACATTGTGGAGGCGCTACAGAAAGGTGCTAACCCCATAAGGTGCCTATAGATATTATTGTACTGAACACGAATGCCATCCAAAGACCTCTTCGTATATGCAGTCCAGAGTTGACACGTGTAGAAATTCTGACAGTATGCTCTGAACAGGTGCACTTTAGTCTGTACATTGGCATTAAAAAATCTCCTGGCAATCATATTGCCAACGACTGAGAGTGCTCGACGCTGTCGATCGATATCAGCGTCATCTCTCATGTCTGACGTGAGTATGTGACCAAGGTACTTGAACCTCCCCACCATGTTAACTATCTGTCCTCCTAACCACACCGGAGGCACGTTCTGAGGACCTCTTCCCGACCTGAATACCATCATTTCAGTCTTTTTTGCATGTATACTAACTCATGCTCTGTAGCATATCTCTCACATATAGCTAGCAGTCTTCTTAAGCCCTTGATCGAGGGGCTGAGCAGGACCATATCATCAGCATAACTTAAGTTGTTGACGTATCTGTCACCAAGTTTGAGCCCTACCGGAGTCCTGCTCAGCTCCCCTATCAGGTCATTGATGTAGAGGTTAAACAGGTCAGGAGAAGTCAACCCCCCTGTCTAACACCACATGATAGCTTGTAGCTGTCCGACATAGCTGTCCCCCACCTGACACTATTATACTGATTACAGTACCAGTATCTAATCAGTCCAACAACGCCCACCTGCACGTTACTGTTATCTAGTTTCTCCCATAGCAAGTCGTGATTAATAGTGTCGAATGCGCGACTTAGATCCAGGAAACAAGCATAAACACTTGTATCTTGGCTGACGTACTGCGACACGACCTGTTTTAGGGAGAAAATAGCCATGTCCGTTGATACCTCAGAGCGAAATCCAAACTGTCCATCATTTATCTTTAAGGATGGACTCAACTTTTTGTGTAACAGCCGTTCAAGTACCTTTGCCACTACCGTTGCCAAGGAAATGGGCCTGTAGTTGGAAATGCTCGAGACATTACCCGTTTTGTTCTTGGTTATCGGTACCACAACAGTACGGATAAGATCAGCAGGCAAGTACATATGTCGCGCACAGAGACTGAAAAAACGAGCTAAAATATCAGCAATATACCGACCCGCATAAAGTAGATGTTCCAAGCTTAAACCATCATGGCCTGGGGATTTTCCACGCCTCATCCCTCTGAGTACATTGATAACCTCGTCAGAAGTGACGTGGAAAGCTTCCTCCTCTGCCTTATACTGCCTAGAAGACCCCTCGGGCCACGCCCTCCTTGTGGTAGGCCGCGGTATATCAAAATGCATTCGAAATTTGTTTGCAATACCTTTTTTATTAGTTTCACCCTCTACACTGATCGGGGCACTACTCTTAGGGTTCAGTTTTTTAACTTCAGTCCAGAAACTACCGAAATTCCTAGCTGACGCATGTTGGGCCAAAAAGTCCATTTTAATTTTTTCCTGGTTACTCTGTACGTACTTAAGCGCAGCTTTAAAGTCTCTGCGCGCAGTACACATTTGTTCGTAGTAATATCCCGAGCATGGTCTACCATATGTATTCCATTCTATGAATGTACGCCTGGCCAGAACGTGATACTGTCTTACATGGTAGTTCCAACCCACTATATTGCGTTTTTTGGTATCTTTATAGACATATGTACATTCAGCGGCTCTTTGTAATATATTTACTATAGTACTATATATTCTATCAATTATTTCTATATGCTTTTTATCATTACATGAATTAACCTCACACTCCAAATTAACATTATTATTACTATACATTAAACTAAAGTTATCACAACAAATTTCACGATATTTATCACATTGATCCTTATTTCTATAACCCCATCTAAATTTTAAATTGCAGTCAGTTCTAGTATCACTTATCAGTCGTTTGCAACTAATGTTATTAAAACTTACCTGTATCACTAAAGGGAAGTGATCGGACAGATAAGCATCATACAACACGTGTACCCCGCTTACCGCTGACTCGGCCGCCGTGGAAACAAGGCAGTGGTCAAGCCAGCGTTGCGAACCTGTCGCGTCACTTACATATGTATATGCATTTACATCTAATCGCTTAACATCTATACATGACAAAAGCTCCTCAGAGCAGTAGTCCAAGAGTTCTTTGTAAAACCTCGTACCAGGGTGCGCATTAAAGTCCCCCAAAACAAAAAACACTTTCTACGTCCATACTTTCAATTATTGCACTAATATTAGCTAGACACTGTGACATTTCATAAAAGTTCTCTTCACTATCGGTAGGCATATAAACACTGAATACTAGTAAACTTCGATCATCATGCTCAAGTTTAACCGCAACAATACGATCACTGTTACACTGTACTATTTCCGCACGTGCAAATATTCTGCGGTCCCACAAGAGAGCGACCCCCCCGTACGGCCGCCCACGCACCACTCCTTGTCCCGTGTCGATAGCAGAAATACCATGACTACCGAAATGCTCACTGATTGTAGTTAATATACCAAGATCATGAGGAAACAACCAAGTTTCCTGTAGTGCGATTATGTGTTGGTTAAGACAAAAATGTGTAATTTCTTGTATAGACCTCTTCAACGATCTGCAGTTATATGAAATACAGCTATAAAACCGATGCCCGATTTCGTATCGAAATTCTAAGTATAAAACACTTAGAAATTTTACGTGTTTGTTTACATTGACTTAAAAACATCGTGTTTGTTGTCATTAACTTGTAAAAATGTTATGTCTATTGTTAACTTATAAAATTTTGAAAATCATTTCGTACTTTTAAATTTAAACTCATATCTCCAATGATTGTATTGATTATTTGTTTATATTTTTTACAATTTTTAGTGTTTATAGAATGGCTTCGTTAAAATGTTAGTTCAAATACAGGTGATTTCTATAATAGACTGTCAAAGCTAAGGTTAACTACAAGAAATCACCTAAGGAAAGACTTACAAAACAGTATATTAAAACTAGATTAGAAAATATCGAGGAGTTGTGGTCGCAATTTAATGCTAATCATGTTAAAATTGTGAAGGATGTTGCCAGTAGTGTGGCCGAGATTTCAAGTGTACCGTCACAAACTATTTTTGATAAAAGCATTTCAATTAAGTTACCTCGAATTACCATTCCCACATTTACTGGTAAATATACTGAATGGCCGACATTCGTGATTTGTTTCTATCTGCTATATAATAACATAAGCTTAGATAAAGTGCAAAGGTTTCACTATTTAAAAAGTTATTTGTCAGGTGAAGCTGAACAATTACTGAGACACATTCCGACCTCGGAATCAAATTATGATAGGTGTTGGACTCTTTTAGTAATATTGAGTGCGATAAGCTACCTACATTTAACAAATTTAAAGAATTCTTAACAAGTCGATACAGTCGGTAGTTTTATATACTAAGCCAGTTAGGAACCAAAATGATCAAGTTTGTATATCAAATCATGTGTATCAAATTTGTCTAGGTAACTATTAAGTAGAATCAAAAGATTTTGAAGCCCGGTTTTTAGTTTTGAACATTTGTCCTGCGACCATTTGAGCGTCGACACGCACGAGTAAAAGGTCCCTCGAGAGTCACGCGACCGCTTCAGATTAATAAAGACCCGTGTTGCTTTGTGTTTCGACAAATAACCAGACTAACTCTACCAACGATCTCTCAAAGCCAACTCGGTAGTACGTACAATATAAATGTCGAGCAATAAAATCCTACGAAGAGGCAGACTCCTAGTATGTGAAAATCTAGTGATGAGTGTCGGTGACTTGTACCCGTACGGCTTCTATGCTGGCATCCAGAGGCTATGAGTTAGATTGGCTAATTAAATAAAAAATCAATGCACTCAAATTAAATGTTCTTGTTGCCGTGTGCCATATTCACGCGGCAAAGTGCGATGGTGAATTCTCTTCCAATTTTTGGTGCAGTGATCAAGTGAACAAACTCTTACATCTATAATTAAAAACACAATTAGTAATGAGCTCCTTATTAGTTCAATATATATACATACCACTTGTAAGTCCACAATATTCAACAAACTTCATAGACCTAAGTTTTATCTTATTTATTTAACAGTCTTGAGATGGTGCCTTATGAAACCCTAAGAAAGTGATATTAAACGTTAAAGAATTAGAAGAGTAGGAGCATTGTTGGGGTTTTAACAAGATTTTGTCCAAACGCGACAAGAACTACAACAAATCTGCAAGATATAGAGAAATAGATTGCTTAGATGTCTTAATTTATATTTGTAACTAGCTGGTACCCGCGACTTCGAAAAGTGCTGCTTTAGAGTTCGATGCCCGGACCGGCCTAAATTTTATAGGGTTTTTCGAGAGAATATTAAGATTTTTTAGAAAATTTAAGAATATTTTAGGCAGGAAGGATAGCCTTAGTTACTTCTTACATAGACAGCTACCAAATATTATCAAAATCGGTCCAGTGAAATCGGGTTAGAAGATTACCCGAAACAGACAGACAAACATTATTTAAACTGGTTTTTTAGGCATAGATAAAAAAACCTGTTATTTTGACATTACAAACATACACTTAAATTTAATTATTTGTCTAGATTCTTTACTTTTCTTACAAACAATCAGTATTTTTATTCTAAGTAAAAGTACTTGTACAACCTTTCAATGAAAGAGGTAAATAATACGTTCCTACTTCGTAACAATTGCTTGAGAATTTCTCAATAGTACTTAATAGTGTAACTATAGTTTGCATCGCCGCTTAGCGTCGAGTCAAAGAGATCAATCTGTGTACGTAAGAGAACACCAACAAGATCGTAGCAATTTACGTAACGATCGTAGCGCTTTATAATGTAATGTACTACGCTGCATGTTGTAGGTCCGATTCCCACATGGGAACGACACTTTGTGTGATCCACAAATTGTTGTTCTGACTCAGGATAAATTCCTAATGCGCGAGTTGTGTTAAAAAATAGCTATATTTGTAAATATCTACTTTCAGAGAATTGACTGATTGCTTTGCTATAATATCTGTCCTAACATCTACATCTCTATTTTTATCAGTCGGGGCTGGATAACACACCTCTTATGTTTACTTTGTTTTTTATAAATATAATAGGAGCCCAACGAGCAGACCTGTATTTTGGTAATGGAAATTATAATAATGTATTTACTACACATAAACAGAAAAAAAAAAGTAAGTGGTGGAGTGACAATTATCCTATTAAAATGATATGATATGATAAAATGGTATGAAAATTTTGCCGTGTGGAACGATGGCGGAAAGTTGCGGCCGGTATTAGTCCGAACAATTCCTCTGAGCACTCTCATTGATATATACGGTAGAGAATGCAGAGCGAAGCTACATCTCTACGCAACGCCAAGGGGATCGAGCCGGTCGGAGATTTTTTGGTTATCGACGATTCGAGTCGCTCTTCTTTAGATACGGTCCAGAGGGAGAAGCTGGTACTGAGGTGCCCCTGCATAGAGATGAGAACAGTATTCCATATGCGGCCGAAATTGCCTTATAGAGTCCGCCTCCAGGCGATGGGCTAGAGTGAAGTACTCCTTCGATCTGTTTAGCACACCGAGCTTCATCCAGGCCAATTTTGCCTTACCCTCTAAATGGAAACCTTCACTTGAGAGTTCGATGCTTAGGAGTCCGACACTGGCGAGACCCGAGACGATACGACAAACGGTATCTTTTTTGTAGTAGTGAGCGCTAACCTGTGTCGTTTTGGGTTAAAATGGACTAGGTTCAGACGACCCCGATCTGAAACCTCCCTTAAGGAAGTTTTAATTTCCCGAGAAATATTGGGGTGGCCGGTTAAAAAGCATTTTCTGTCATGACACTAGTTCGCAACTTATCCTTGATATGCAGAAGAAACAGTGTGGGTGATAGCACACAGCCTTGCGGGACACCAGCATTTACTGACTTCAAGTCGGAGCATGCAGCGTCGATAACATCCTTAACGCTTTTGCCTGCAAGGAAACTGGTGACCCAGTTACATAATTTCTCGGGAAGCCCATAGGAAGGGAGCTTTGAAAGAAGCGCCATGAGTTACACAGTCGGAGTCGAGATTAGTTTTCCGACTGCATGCCTGGGGATTGGAACATATAGTTGCGCTTGTCCCTGTAACTATAGGCTTCGGCACCATAACTGCGACGGGTGTAACATATTCAGGCTCTTCTTTTTCTGTCTTCGATCGTGACCGCGATCTACTTCGTGATCCCCTCTTCTTGAGTTCAATCAGCTCCAGAGATATTTGGAACATTTTTTATACAATGCGGTTATATCGCTCGCATAGGTTATTTGGGCGACCCGCTTCAGCGGTGCTATACTATACATGACGGTATCTGCTGCTGCAAGCAACATTTTGTCAAGGTCAGTAGTAACGCTGACACTCAAAAACTGCGCGTACTGAGGGTAGCAGCAGTTAGGCCCACATAATGCGCTCACTGCGCAAAGTGACACGTTGGTGCTTACTACTGTAAAATTGGATTTAAATCTGTCTATACTTTCTTCTTTTAATTAATACTTTCTTCTTTAGCCTTTCTGACTTTATACATTTTAACCAAGTTTAACCTGTATATCTGTTTGTCTGTCTGTGACATCATAGCTCCCGAACGGATGTACCAATTTCGATGCGAATTTTTTTGTTCAAAATCCGATGTGATCGAGATGGTTCTTAGCTATATTTTTTTAATATCACCAGCTCACTTCCTTGGTGATGAAGGAATCTAACTAAATTCCACAGATACGTATGATCTGAAATTTGTTATACTGTTACTTTAATAGTAAAACAAACTTAAAAACTGACTCAAAATAAACAGTGTGTCTGTCTGCAGTATCTCGGGCCTATGTGGATTTAGTTGTTTGTTCTTCAAAAGAGGGCTTAATCAAGAGTGTTCATAACTATAATTAAAGAAAATTTATTCATATGAATAACTTCTGTTGGTCTGATTTCAAACTGTTGATGCTGCAACATCATATGGATTAGGATAACCAAATCTCTATAAAGCATGATCTAAACAGATTGAAACTGTGCTGTTATTTGAGTCAGGAGTGACATACATTTTTTTATTTATTCTTGTCAATAATAATATTAAGCAGAATATGACAAAACCGCTGTCTAATGTGACAAAAGAGATATATGCGTCAAAGTAACTTCTTCAAGTTAAGAGTTTCGTCAGAGTGTGCTGTTGCAGTCTAGTTCAAGTTCTATATTCGTTGAAGATGGACAAATCTGAAAATCTCTATTAATTCGTTCACCTACTAACTTTTATTTTATGGAAAAAAAATATTTTTGTACGTAATACAATTATGAAGTTTCAGAATGAATGAACAAAATCATCAAACTCATGCGAACTCATGTGAAAAGTGATACACAGGTTTTTAATCAAAATAATTGGGACCTTTCAGTAAAATCAGTAAATGTTGGAAACGTTCGGTCTTGTACGGCAGACAAAAATCGCCGTAGGTAAAATATGTGTTTCTGTTGACATACTCTTAACAACTATTATCTGAACATGGCCTTATATATTGGTTACACAAACAAGCGGACGTTGGACGTTCGAATATTCAGTTAATTTGGTATTTACTAGCGGTCAGTGTAGCCGTAGCAGTGTAAACTCTCGCACGAGTACCTACGGACACAAGTCGCCAATTATTTTTTAAACGCTTGTGTTGAGTATTTAACAACTAAAATTGAATTAATTATTATTTCTTTTCTTTCATAAATAGCTTATGTAGATATGACATTGTCCATTCAAGAACTTATTTAACTATGAACTATGCGCTAAATAAATAATATTAATTAATAATAAATACGCGCATCAGAAAATAATTACATGACTGTCACCAGTTCCCATATAGGAAGTAAGAATGCAAGAAATTGCTGTTTGGCAGTTACAATAACCAAATTGAAATGAACAAAAAGAACAAATTTAATAAATCCATATTAAAGAACGCAGTCTAATATTATTGTTGGTTTTCATTACTGTGAAACAATCTTCACCATATTCCAGTAATTTGACTGAGTGGAAACAGCTTACCGACTGGAAATGTTGTTTAATTAACGAAAGTACAATCAAAGCGAATAATAATTAAGCAACCAGTTTTACTCGTTTTAATTTCAATGTATATTGGTATGTTTTCCGCCAAAAAATATTGAGCTTCTGATCTGATAACGTGTTATTAATTGAACCCAACGTTAATTACTCAATTTCAAGAATGCTACAAAATAATGTTTTAGTGTACTGACAGTAAAATATTATTTTGTAGCTATTGTGAAAAAAAAATTATAAAAATCACATCGTTATTAAATCTAAGATTTAATACCGATGTCTCTGTGGTGCTGCTGCCTGAAATTTATGACAGCTTAAATACTAATCTCTACCACTAAACTCATTAGATGGTAGGTACTCTCACAGTCTCCGTTTACAACTAATATTCTGAATACCTTACATTAGCCACTACTTTTTTGTTTATACAGTGTTTAAGATCCAAAAAAATATTAAAAAAAGAGTAGAAAAAAGGTTGAGGTTGTGCGTTGATAACATGTACATTAGCGCAAGTAAAGCGAAGCCGTCGGCAAAAGTCGGCAACTTGTAATATCAGAATAGTTACGCGTCACGTACGCGTTGGCAACCGATTAAGAACCGGCCAATTGATATATAAATCATAAAAGGAGAAGGGCCGCGAATAACACATACCACACGACAGACACATACTAGTTAGGTTCCTCTCATACAATGAAACTACACGTTATAAATTAAATTGAAATATATTTATTCATACACACCGTTCATATCTAACTTTATTAATTTTGAAATTATGGCGACATAGATACCCTTTTTCTCGGTTACGCTACGATTTTTTTATGTTAGAGGGCGCAGACGAGCAGACGGGTCACCTGATGGAAAGTGACTGTGAAGTGAAGAAGAAGAAAGTGAAGTGGGTATTTATAAAACCGACAAAAGTCGAGATGTTAAAACAAACACATGTATAAATATAACACATAGGGAATACTATTAATAAAATATATTTCTAAATATTTTAAATGACTGTGTATTTAAACAAATACGTTTCATGCTGTCGTAGTTAACAACTTTTCTGTCTCTTCACAGGTGGGTTTAGTCATTGGTTTTTATTTTTGTCTCCTGTACTCAGTATTCATACGTATGTCACAGCATTTGGAAGCAATATTATAAATATAGGTTGATAAGAACGGATAAAAGCGTTAGATAAATTGAATGCGACAAGCAGGTACAGCAAATCAAACTAAGGTAATCAGGTTCAACCGGATATTTTGTACCCTCAGGGTACACCACATTAGAAATGTATAACTTAGTTTTAAACAATATGCTAGACCTTCAAAGTAGTTCGGGTTCACTCTCAATTTGGAACTACATTCCTAACTTTGGAGACTCGGCGCCCCATACTTAATTATTGATGTCAAATCTTCGTTACGCTGCGATTGAGCAACTTAGAACACCTTTTCCTTAAAAAATAAGTACAGTTTTAGATACCTCTTTTTAACCCGGACGGAAATCGAGGGGTGTTAAAATATAACCTGTGTATCTGTTTGTCTCTCTGTGACATCATAGCTCCCGAACAGATTAACCAATTTCGATGCGGAGTTTTTTGTTCAAAAGCCGATGTGATCGAGATGGTTCTTAGCTATAAATGTTTAAGATCATCAGCTCACTTCCTTGGTGATGAAGGGATCTAACTAAAATCCACAGGTCCGTATGACCTGAAATTTGGTATATTATTACTTTGATAGTATTTCCACGACATGGTAACCAGGAACGGTTTGTTACGCAATTCTATTCCTGTTTGTTACCTCAAAACTCTTTGATTTGTAAACTGATTTGGGAAATTATTATTTTTATTTGGAAGGGTATATTTCCTCTTTGATTCCATTAAAATGTGAAAAAAATGCCACACCTAGTAATGAAAAATTAAGTAACGTGAAAAACAATATATTTTGGGGTTCAAATTTAACATCTTACTACCTTATCTATACAAAGTAACGGACTTATTAAACTGAATTTAATATAATCTAACATATTACAGTTCGGTAATATACAGTAGGTACGTAGTGTTTTAAATATCGTACAACTCTTTACAGACGTATCTTAAACTGAAAATGGTAAAAGAAATCCTTTTTAAACCAACTTCACAAATACTAACAAAGAGCACTAAAAATTAAAACAAATTTACAAATCTGATTGAAAAATTAAAATAAGTGCGACCATCAATATACTCGTAACAGGTAACATTATAATAATAATATAATAATATTGGCGAACATCTGATGTACAACGTCATCTAGTTTCTAAGCAGAGCCATGAAAGCTAGATTGACTGATAGAATACTTAGTGTTTTTATGTAAATACACCCAAACTCCGAAACAAATATTTGCAGATCATAACAACATGCACCATTTGGTCCAACCCGGGAATCGAACCCGAGACCTCAGCACTACAGTCGCATACGCTACCACTGTACCAACAAAGCAGTCAACAATAGCTAAATATACCTTCAAGTCTAATTAAAGTCGTTTCAACTAGTAGTTCTATGTCGTATTAGTAATTCTATGTCTCTAATTTTTAGGCGAACAATTTTGATTGAATATTCAAACATCAATATGCATTGATATGTATTTTTTATTTATTGACATTTGTCTAAATGGCTCTCTTATTTTCATTTGGAAATTTCACTTCTTTTAGGAATACATTAGGAAAATATTACCCGAAGAGAAAAAAGCTGATTTATCTTAAATTTTTAACGAGATTGAGTGAGACCCGCTGTCTGCAATATATTAGTAACACGAATTTGTACTTTATACGTGAACGCAATTGAAAATGGATCGAAATAAAATTTCCGTCGTTTCACAAATGTGGGAAAGAGACGACGAGAGAGGCACTTGGAGGCCATTGGCTGTTACGATTGGTGAACAACTTTTATTTCAAATAAAACTTGTGACGTAATTACGGCGACTGTATTACAATAATATACTGATATCAAAAGGTTATGAAAAGCTGAATAAAATAAAAAGGGAGTATTTTCCAATCAAGTACACGTATATTTAAAAAAAACCCCAGTTGTTATCGAAATAAGAAATACGAGTAGCTAAGCCTAAAAGGACAATTATTATTGGATATTTATTGGTTAGTGAGCTCAGACTGCGGGCAATAGTCTATTTGAGATTCAGCACCTGCAATTGCTTGGATTCTCTATCAACATATATTCAATATTTATTATGTGAGTATTGAGCTCAACATCTCGACTTTTGTCGGTTTTATAAATACCCCGTCCCGTAACACACGGGAAAAAAGATATCTATGTCCCCAATAACTTCAAATTGATAAAGTTGAATATGAATTATGAGAATTATTTACTGTAATTTTATTTTTAATGTTTAGTTTCATTGTATGAGAGGAACCTAACTAGTGTGTGTCTGTCGTGTGGTGCGTGTTATTTGCGGCCCTCCTCCTTCCTCGTCCTCGTCCTCTCCCTCTTGTAATATTTTAATATATAATATTATTATATAATATAATATTTTAATATATTCCTACTTTTCATATCTGATGTCTAAAGCCCCCGGTTGAGGTATTGCACTCCGCGGGGCTTGCCCGCCATGGCATGGCATGGCATGGCATGGTTAGACTAAAAATAGGTGAAAAGATTAAGAAGTTAATTAACTTCTTAATTTTTTACAGGCTTGACGATATGTATGTATTACGCTGCCTACCCACACTACATAACCACTCGGTAAAAGGTAGTCTAGCTAAGTGTCATCTTAACAACATAATCGTTGAGTTTCCTTAATTGTTCGTTACGCTTTCACGCCTAAACTACTAAAACGATTTTTTTAAATTCTTTCGCCAATGGAAAGCTACATAAGCGACCTTTTATCGTGATACACAACATATACTCGTACGTGGGCGGAGCCGTGGGCAAATACTATTATTTTAATAAATCTTATTTTCGGTTATTTCATGTACGATAAATTTATATTCATAGAGCTAGAACTCATACCACTTATAAAAATTCTACTAGTAAAGCAAAAAAATTTGAGCCATTGTGAATTCTCGCTTAAACTTAAAAAAACTGATCCTACCCTGACGTAACTTCTTTAGTTACGTCAAGTCAATAGACCGAAAATTTAAACAGGTTTTTTTTGGAAAAGTTATAATTGTGTTCAATAATTAGAAAAGGAAAAATATTTTATACCAAAACGTGGTCAAATGTGTTGGTGTTGATTTAATTTACAACGTTCCCAAGCAGATTAATCATGGCAATCGGTGGTTTCATAGAATTGGACTAAGTAATTGTGATTAAGGTAATCATATAGCGTCGTAAGGTGTTAGTGCCAGTTGTAGTGTAGGCTAATTTTATTAACCGCACTCCCGATAATAGAGAGGAGTGGTTTGAAATTGGTCTGAGCATATATTGTCATAGATCTAGTTAAACTTTAGTATTACTTTTTGGATATGTTATATCGATTATTAATCAGGTACCTACATATACCTAACCAGGTACCTACAGTACCTACATTTTGATTGTTAACCTGTGAAGCAAGGAAATGGTATTGGTGTACTGTTACTTGCTAGCTGCTTGGTCCATACTAAACGTTTCTCCAAAAAATCCTTATTCCCTTTTAACATCATATAAAAAGCAGAGTAAGTTTTCAGTTCAAGTAGCGGTGGCTCCTCCTTCACCATATTACTTATTCTTCGTGACGGAGACGCAAATCTGTTACACGTCTGACTTGGCGTATCCATAGCCCAGGGTCCTTGAGACCCAATTTCAGTTTTCGAGAGAGAGTTTTCGATATCTCCGCAACTTTCTTTCAGTGTTTCTGTTTTGAGGGCTCATGACAAAAATAGAATACGCCAATATATATATATTACTTATTATATATTACGAACTGATGCGCGTTACAAAAGACTGTTCACAGAATATGTATCAAAGTACCTAGTTTTATATATGTATGATTAGTAAAATTTAACGTTTTCGTGCACTGTGCGAACGAAGCCGCCAGTCATAATTTTCATCAGTATTGTTTATAAAAGTTCAATAATTAATGTAAAAGTGTCAAATACATTGCTAAATTGGCCTTCGCTACCACTGCACTACCGAGGCATATGTATATATATAATCTTAGAAAAGCTTATTAGTTGCTATACTAAGAACAGTTTCATTTACCTCATCAACAACTTCATACCTTATTAAAACCTGCTAACTCAAATAATACCAGCACTTAAGATTTTGTAGCAATAATTAATTTTATGTTAATTAAGACTCGGCTTTTGCTAAATATAAATTAGGTTTACCGAACGTTTGTTGAAATTTATTATAACCGGTAAGTTTGTTTTTGCCATCAAGTAAACGATTAGCATGGCCTCAATAAATAATTTTGGTGTTAATCAACACTACATGCTGAATGCGGTCCAATCATGTTTGTTTCAGTTTTATGTCTTGTACTACTTGACGCAAATTGATTTTATATGGAGATTTGAACAAGTTAAGTACAGTTGTTATCTATACGCCGGTCTCAAATGGCCAATCCAACCTAGATACCGAATTGTTGTAACTGAATCCGAGTATATCAATACATTATTATTGCTCAAAATATGTGTATTAGGTTATTCTCCAATTTATAAGGCGGCAAATGGTAACCTTATCACTACAGAGCGATATCTTACAGGCAACCTTCGGATGGACAGATCGACATTAAACAGACAAAAGGTTAAGGTTAAGGTTGCCATTTGACGATTTCGTGGGTAGTTTTAGTGTGGAAAAAAAAAGTGTAAAAGAATCATAAAATATTAAAGCATTTAGGCTTGATACAACAAGGCCATTTAAAACGATTCATGTTTTCCATTATCTTCAAATGCCCGATTTCAAGAAAACAGAGAAAAGTTGTGTGAGTTATACTAACGGGATACAATTGTACTTAGTACTTTACGCAACGCGTTAATAATAGGAATTACATATTTTTAACTTTCCTGCCGTTTCGAACAGATTTTACAAGCTGTGATTACACGCTGACGGTTGATGAGTTAGTTCAATCAGTCATATGTTTTTGGTAAACTCACCCTTCATTTTTTATATTTGTACCCCATCATACGAAATATTAACAATAAAATCTACAACAACAGCAGCAAGGGAGCAAACAACTAGGGTAAGGTTTAACGCAAGTCTTGAATTGAGAAACGGGATTGACATCCCAGCAGCTCAATGAGGCCGATTTAACCCTTTTTTTTTCCATGTCATGTCGCATGTCGGACTCGAACCGACTAAAACCGCACGCCGTCTCGGGTACTAATAGCCGGGGAACCAGGTATACCCTAGAAAGGAAGTCCCTGGTGCCCCGACATACCTCGGGCCATCTACAGACGAGTAGACGACCCCCCCCTCCCCCCGTGTGGGAACCCCATGTTCCCTCTGCTCCCCGAAAGCGAGCGCGCTTGGCAACGCGCTCGCCGCCACCCCGGCCTGCTTCTGCTAGGGTGACAGATGGCCTCACCTGTCACCCCCAGGCCTGCGCTTATGGAGGACGGAGGTCATTCTGCGACCTCCGGAGCCTGAGTCGCCTGCGGTACCTGGCCTGTTCCCGGGCCTGGCGGGCCGGGAGAGTTCTAAACCTCTCCCGGTCCCGCTCCGCCGTCTCCTTCGCGAGCATAACTTGCTCGCCGGCCGATTTTACCCTCGGATTGAGAAATGGGACTGACATTACGGCAGCTCAATAAGGCCTATTTTACCTTCGGATTGAGAAACGGGACTGAAATTACAGCAGCTCAATGAGGCCGATTTTACCCTCGGATTGAGAAATGGGACTGATATTACGGCACCTCAATAAGGCCTATTTTACCTTCGGATTGAGAAACGGGACTGACATTACAGCAGCTCAATCAGCCCAGTTCGCCTTCCTATACATCCATTATGTGATTTGAGACACCAGGAAGACAGAGACTTACTGGCCTTACCAATCACGTAATATGGTGAAGAAACGGCGAAGATAAACTGCAGCTGACCTATTTTGATCTTCGATAATTGTTTATTGTGTGTGCGGAGTTTCATAATCATAATGAAGCTGCACTGCTGTACGCACTCTTTGTTTTAAGTTTTAGAAACTCTACTACTTCTCAATCAAGTGAGTGAAAAGCTAATCGGAATTTACATTGCCAGGGCGTCATATATTATACCTATTGATAGGTAATTCTATAAAGCCTATCAGACTTGGCCACCTGTTGAATAACACGTGACAACGCTATGATGTGCGAGGAACATGATACTTGTCCGTCAATGGGGCATGCAGAACATAGATGCGCCATTAATACTGCTTCTGCGATAGAGCGACCGATGATCCCGTCCATCGCCCCGAGGCTAGAGCTTTATATGTGCTTGTCTATACTCGTATACCATTTTAACATTAATTCAATGTAAATATCCATCTGCATATGAGAAAATTGGATTTCTGGACAACTATTATTTGAAAATTAGAAACATAAATTTGAAATGGAATAGATAACAAGAAGTATTAAATAATAATTAATCAATAATAATAATATCATTTTAGTTTAGTACTCTGGCAACAAAATTAGATAAAAGAGGTTTTATGAATTTTTTATGAATGTTTGCCATATGTGCAGATACCTTAGTTTGGACTAGTGTCCACATTGATGGTTGAAATCGTCTTTTTTTTTAATATGTCACGCAAAGTCACCGCATTAAGGTTAAACACGGTTAAAGGCGATAAGTGGAGGCTCATCTTAAGACTTTTGGAATTTTAATGACTAAATAAATTATTCGTGTGGTGACTGATTAAGAATACGGAGTGTTACCGTCCCAATTCATCCCGTGGGTGTCGTAAAAGTCGAATAAGGGAGCAAACTACGTAGGACAACAGTACTGCAAAAAGAAGGAACACTAAAGGCTGTTCATAATGATGAAAATAAATTGCTACGTCAAACCAATTAGGAATGTAGGGGTATTACACAAAAACAGACGAAAGCATTATTGTTAATTAATTTATACTAAATGAACATTCTCCGCAAATCAGCGATACATTTTGAGACTGCTTTTTGCTTTGATACCACTAATCGAAGCTTTACATTATGAGAGCCTGCGGCGCTACGCGGGGCGTCTTTTTCACGGCCTCACAGCCTAAGACCGAAACAAGTTCACTTGTAGAGTGATAATATATATATATATAATCAACATTACTAATTGTAACTGTATTCTTGTTGTTGTATTCGTGTTGTTTTAAGAGATGGAGGAGGCTCTATGTTTATTTTTTTAGGTCTGAAAAAATCCGCGAATGTTATACGCTAATTACCTTTATAATATTATTTAATTGCTTGTGGGTGTTTTTTGATATTAATGTTGGAATTGAATGAATAAAGTTTTGCATATTATTATTTTTTGCTTCCGCAATTTATTTCGTATTGAATAAAAAGTATATGTGGCCATGTGAGGCAACGGTAATTGCATGCAAACTTTTTTTCATGATTTAGAGCACTTTCATTTTCGGGGGGTTTTCAAACGAGCAAACAGGGTACCTGATGGTAAGTGACTACCTCAGCACATGGACGCCTACGACTCAAGAGTTATACGTTGGCAATTAGTTTTGCGTTGGAGTTTGAAAAAATTACGACCTTAAAAATATTATGGGTTTTGAACTAATCGACGAATGCCGGTTGATAAAAGCATAATATTGGAATGACGGTAGGTACAACGCATGCACAAATTGCAGCATGTAATTTTCTGTCATTCTAATTAAATTCCAGTGACGAAAAGTCCTCGCTGTCAGCTAGTTAGAAAGATAAACTTTCAATCACGGTAATGTAGTTACAGCTAACCTATATAACCTACTTCACCTGACGAGCTTCTCTTAACAGGCACGCGGTGCTTGTTCATTAAAAGTTTGTTTTACTATTTTTATAGCTCCTGGTGTGTAACCAATGTATTAATATCTAATAATAATATAATTTCACTTTGTTGTCGACTCTTTTAAAAATGTTAAAACCGCTGCCTCTTCTAACTTGGGCTAGTTTAAAACTTGAAGAGGTCAACGTCTCAAGCTGTGTCAGCACAATACAGAATTGCAAGATCGGTGAAGCGCGACGTCGCAAAGATCTCGTCCAATAAAAGGTAGTATAAAGTTACAAAGGTATCGCTGAGGCTTGGGAAATTATTATACTAATGTGCTAATATATGTACAAACAACCGCAAAAATATTGTTCACTTAAAATACCCTCTCAATAAAATAATCCAAGTAATTATACACTCTTTTCCATTTGTCCTACTAATAAAAAAATGTAGGAGGCGTCTAAAAGAGTGTGGTATTCACTTTTCTTTATTTGTACAAAAAGTATTTTTAGATACGCCCACGTATAGGCCCCAGGCATACGACTTGGCTATTACGTAAGACATTCAGACACTTGCAGTTTTGACAAAATTAATTTTAATGTAGACCGCCGATTGAAAGATGTCGTATCCAATTATTGCAATTCACAATTAAATATATTTGTGTTTGTCATAGGAGCTAGTAGAGCAGAAAATGGACCAACAATTCAAGTTCGTTTTTTTTTAAGTATTTTATTAAATGTGTGCTATTTGCATCATTATTATCATCAACAGCCTTTAATAGTCCACTGCTGGACATAAGCCTCTCCTTAGAAAGGAGGTTTTGGCCTACTATACCATGCTGACCAGACGTATACTTAAAACAAACCCTATACCAGTATAGGGTTTGTTTTAAGTTTTCCTTCTATTTGCATAGAACTTGAATATGAGGGTAATGTAATACACATAAATTTAATTAATTTATATTTAATGGATATCCTTAAATTTAAAAAGTATATAAAATCTCTCCTAAAACCCATAGAGTTACCCGAGTAGCGGTGAACATAAATGTCAAAGTTTAACTGAACTATTTTACTGCTGTTGTTGGAAGCAATATTTTAGGTGTTTCTCATTTTTCGTGCAAATTAGGCGTCCATTGCAAAAATCTTAATTTTTTCAATAAATATCTATGATTCTTTTAAATCAAATCATATGTTATAAAATTGTGCTTATATGCATGTAACATTTACTGTTCCACATAGCTTATTTAATGAGTTATACGTAAAAAACTTTGCTAAATCTCATTTACTTCGGTGTCCACTTGCTATTCTCCCTATTAAAATTGTATTTAAATCTAAAATATAAATATCAAACCTTAACAAAGTAATAATTTTAAGAAACTGTATTAACAAGAGCAACGTTTGAACTTAAAATAATTAATATTAACTCAATAATACAATGAAATTTTATTTTATATATGTTTAGCACATTTTTTTTCTGATAGCCATCGGTTCATAAGAAAGTGTTAATTGCAGTCTGGGTTTGACCTTAAATGCTTCTTTGCTGTTACCATACCCCGCGCACATCTCTCATTTGGCTGGCAAACATCGTAGCAGATGCATGCTTGTTCGTGGAAAAAAAATATTTTCGTTTAGAGTTTTGCGGGAGGTGATTATTCTGGAATCGTACTCTTTCCTATCGTCCACACTATTAAGTGAGTATTTATGATTTTATTCAGTGTGCAGCTAATTTTAAATTTTAATAGATACCTTTGTCGTTTAAAATATGCATTAGGTCCGTTATTTTGATATTTTTTGGGAAACTATGTATAAAGTATTCAAACCTCATTACATTCTTTCTCAGTGCCTTCGTTTACCGTCGTTTTTTTGAGCGATGGTAATGAGATTAAGACGATGGCAATTAGAATGTATTTTATGTTAGTTCATTTTTATTTGCTATTTTCTTTTTGCAAAATTATGTTGTGTGTGACGATAACTGGCTAAGCAAAAAAAAATACAATTATTATAATTTAAAAAAATAAAGCATAATAAAAATAAATAAAGCAAATAAAACATTACTTACTACTACTACTTATATAGATCGCTAAGGATGCCAAAGAAAACCAAACAAACATTGGAGCAGAAACGAGAGCGAGATCGACTACAAAAAAAAGGAAATATGCAGAAATAAAGTAAGACCCCGAAAAGTATGCAAAAGAGAAAGCAAAAGAACGAGTAAGGTATCTTAAAAGAAAAGAACGGAAAATATAAAAAGCGCAGCAGATATGACACCGAGACAAGTAAGAGAAAGGAAAAAGAAAGAAAAAGTTATACAACAGCTATTACTAGAGAATTTTCCATTAAATAGTGACATTGAAGTAATCTCAGCGAAACAAGATCCTCTCGCTAGACCAACTGTAAGCCCATTACCAAGTTCTTCCTTAAATTGTTTGGGTTCCGGTAACCATAACTCTTGTCAACAGTACCTAAAAAAGAATGTCCTTCTAAGAAAGCTTCGCTACCGACATAAAAAAGAAATCGGCATTTTTAAACAAGTAGCGTTCAATATACGTGTTTGAAAAAAAAAAGATAAAAAAGAGTTTTATAATGTGGTAGTGACTGAAAAAGAAAAAAATTAAAAATATAAGCTCTTGACGCAAACACATAAGAGTGAGAACTTAACAGAGCAATTAATTTTGGAGTTTTTCGATGATTACTCAGTAACTATAATTGCAGCTGATATAAGAGAATACATTACTAGAAACAAAATAAGAAAGCAGAAAAGATACTTAACAGACACATTGACTAATCTTTACAAGAAGTTTATGCATAATTCAAATGTCAAGGTAACGCATCAAACCTTTTGTAAATATCGTCCATTTTGGGTTTTATACCCACAGGAATCAAGCAGATATATGTGTGCTTGCAAAGTTCACGTTAATGTTGATTTGTGGACAAAACGAAATATTATATTTCAAAATTTAAAAACTCTCTCGTTGGCTATATGAAACACTGCACTAATATTTTAACTCAGTACAGAAATATTAAAGAGCTTAAAAAAATCTTAATTCATAAGAAGCAGTGATTCATGTTGACTTTAGTGAGAACTACTGCGTAAAATATAACGAGGAAATGCAGAGTTTTCATTGTGGTGGAAGTAGGATGCAGTTATCATTGCACACATGTGTTATCTATTTGATAGATCCAGAAGTTGGCATTCAAAAACAATATAGCTTTTGCACAGTAAGTGAATGTACCCAACACGATGCAGCAGCTGTCTGGGCACATTTGATACCGACTATTGCGTATGTGATGGAGCTTTCAAGCCAGATTGACACCGTACATTTTGTTTCCGACAGTCCAATAAGTCAATATCGAAATCGTTTTATTTTTTATTTGATCAGCCAGCTGTATCGCAATTTTCCGCAACTAAAATCTGTGACCTGGAACTTCTTTGAAGCTGGACAAGGAAAAGGAGCACCAGACGGAGTTGGTGCTGTTCTCAAAAGAACAGCAGATCAAGTACTTCGTTTTGGCAGTGACGTGAACTCCTTAGAAACATTTCTAGCCTGTCTTATACCTAGAGTAAAGATTGAGATACGTATTGTAACAAGATATGACATTGAAACAAGAAATTTTCCAACAAACTTAAAAGATGCCAAAGGTACAATGATGGTACACTAAGCTCTTTGGGCATTTGGATGTTCTAAAATTACTTTAAGAAAATTAAGGTGTTTTCTGTGTGACAAAAAAGTGTCCATATCCATAGTATCCAATATGTTTGCCGTGAATGCAAGTAGCATTCACGGCAAACATATTGGATACTATGGAAATAAACATATTGGAAACTGGCTAGAATTGTCGTCGTCATGGAAAGGAATACTTTTTATGATGACGTCAATTCTAGCCAGTTTCAGAGTTTTATTGATGAGAATACAACACCAGAACTCCTAAAAGAAATAAGCAACCCAGATTTTTCAATTACTCGTTCTGAACCATCAATCAGATTCGAAGATAAATTGCCAAATAGACCGTACTCACCAAAGGTTAAAATACTGTCGGATATAAATTTGACTGATTGGGAAAATAGAAATTTTTACATTAAAAAGGAAAATCTTGCTCATAAAAAACATATTAGTAATAAATTATCAAACAGACTGAAAAATTTATTATGGGTAAGAGTAGTAATGAAAATTACACAAAAGAAAATAAAGACGAAAATATATGAAAAGCAGAAGAAATTACGAGTAATTGACTTTTGGAATTATGACACCGACAAAGAAGATACAAATCTGTGAAATGATTTTAAGATTTTATAAAGAGAGACTTTTCTTATTCTTGTTCTCGGATTACCAAATACTAGTAATTAATATAAATATTTAGATAAATTAGATTTTGATTGGATTAATAAAGATTTTTTTTAAGGAAGGCATGGAGAAATGGCCCATATTATGTTATGATTATTATTTCTATAGCAATTAGATTCTTGAATCTTAAATATTAAAAATGCATCTTTGTATTACAAAATTTTGTGTCATTCCCTTCTGTTTATCTCAATTACCTTCGCACCCCTATTTCCCACAGCTAACGGCTCAAAATCATTCCCCTCCTTAACATTCTCATTACTATCACATTCCAATTTTTTGATATGCTAATAATTTCATTGTTTTTCACAAAAATAAGGTAGAAACAATAAAAGGTTGAAGGATTAACTATATAGTAATGAAATAAGAAAAAAAAATTAAGTTTTTTGACAATAATTTGAAATTTAGAATTTTCACTGAATTTGCACGAACTAGGCGAAACACCCTTTACGAGTATGTGACGAATTTTCGCATTGTGATCGGTTCATTCGATTCATTCAGTTCATTCATCGTATGTATACGTTTGTAATGGTATCGAATAGGGATCGTCCAATAAAGAAGAAACTGTGCCTGTGTTCACTGTGCAATTTAAACATTATGTGAATGCTCGTCATTAGCAAATTTCACCAGGTTATCGTCATATTCACAAAGTCATAAAAACCTCACAAATATTATTAGTAGTGCAATATTTTTATTTACAAAAACAAATCTAAAATATTTTAGGGTGTATTATTATGTATGCGTATGAGAATGAATGTAATTACATATTACAATCCTGTCAGGTCCATGCAACTTGGTAAAACTTTCAGACAACCCAAATGTTTGTAATCCTTGTTTTGTGATTATATAAATTTCCTATACGTTAACGTAATTATACTAATTGATTCTGGAGTAGTAAAGTAGTAGTAGTAGTAAAGTAGGTATAAAAGATAATATTTGATAATATTTCAAATGATTGGTTACTGTTTCAGTTCGCAATCTAGTTTAATACTAGTGCCAATATCTACGCAATATCGGTAGGAAGGCGTCCAATGTAACTGGTTCCAGATAATCTTGTTATACAATCCGACGCAACGGTAACTATGCAATCAGCTTCGTAACAAGACTGCTTGTTCATTAGCTGATGCACGAACCTATTGAAGCAAAGCTGCATCGATAAACCATTGGCCCTATTTGATCACATTATTACAGTAGCAAACCTACACGACAAAATAACTAACGTCGAACGTCATAGTCCAAATATAGGGTATTGTTTGTATCGTAAATATAAGTAGACCATAGATAGTTCATTATAATAGTTTCCTGCGCTTTAAGTAAGACATTAAATAAAAATTACTTATAAAATATTAGAATTTTATATATTTTATATTTTACACTTATCCATTTTAATCTGAATTTATCGGATCACAACGAATAAAATATATTTGAAATTTCAATAAATTATTGCCTTACCTTGCGCTTATATACCATACAAGTTAGTAGAATTTGTAAGTCGATCCGTTCATACAATTCTAGTATTTCAATCATAAGAAGAATAAATCCTAGGTTTGATTTCTTTACTATGTGACAATGTTTCTTTACCCCGAATCTTACTAATTTCGGACATATTTGGTAAATAGGGAAAGCAAATTAACGTAATGAATTATAACAAACCTATTATACATATTGATTAACATAAGAAAGTGAAAGCTTATACATGTCATAACGTTCGTTAATTTATGATAGATATGTAATTGGGATTGATTTTTTTCACAACTTCCACTGCAGTATAAAATGAAAGGAGCAGAAAATAAAGATAAAATCACCTTACCGCTACAAACTGGGTAGTATCAGCCATTATATTTATTTATAAATGCTTACATTTTATACTTTTTGCAGGATTTTTAAGTAAGTTAATTTTAGCGCTAGTTAATTCTGAAGGCGATGTCAAAATAAATACAAACATTAACACCGATATTTCTACTTGCTCTTCATTATATGAGATAATTAAGTCCAGATTAATGTGGGATTTATTTCGAAGAAAATGAGCGTGATAAATCAGGCAATTTAGCGATGACTTGTGTGATGAGTTCCGGATGTCTAGTATAATAGTTATCGGTATTTAATTAGAATTATTACGGTTGGAAGATAAATTATATTTCAAGGCATAGAAATGTGTTTAAATACTTGTGTGAAGGACATTGTGTCTACTAAAACAACTATTATTGTATTTACTTATATTCCATCCACATTACATACACCATAATTATATACCAATGCTGCTCAGCCCTATGTACGCAGGCCCCATTATGGCCTACGAATATACTTCAAACGGCCCCGCGTTTCAAGAGAAAAACATCTTGAAACATCTCTTCAATTTTTAAGCGAGAGTGTAATAATTTTAGAGAATAAAACGACGTCACATTCAGAAACTGATTTACTGAAGTACTAACGAATACGTGTTATGAATTATTGAATATTCTGAGTCTCAAACATTGTGATTTCGACCACGCTTACTTCTAAAATACACTTATACACTCAAAAAATTCGCAGCATAAAACATGTCAATTTAAAAACTTGACATCTTTGTGTATACTTAAAGTTCATTCCGGCTGCTGTTTGCTCATTATATTGAATTAAATATAGGGTTATATGCAAATAATTATTAAAACCTAATAATGAAATAAATAACAAACCCAATTTGCAATGAACAAACAATTCTCTCAGGATTCTCTCTTTTCATTTCCATGAAAAGTCTTAGGAATAAAATAACGGGTCTTCTAAATCTGTATTAATCATAAATCTCCAGAGATCCAACCTCTTCCAAACTATCTTCTTCTTTAATAACTTTTACCAGTGGCATATACAACACAGCACATCACACCACACACACACAATTGCCATGTAGTGATAATAATCATAACTACATGGCAATCACATTTGCTACATTCTACCCTTTTTGTAGTCGATAAGTGTATAGTTAAAAATTAATATTTTCTTTTCAGCCCTTTACTTATTTTAATTGTAGTAGTGAATTGAAGTACTTACTTAATTTAACAATGAAAAACTATCTCTAACACAATGCACGAGCTTTATCTTTCAATAGTAGTGTACTATGTCCGGCGTATCCGAGTAAATAGCACACGTAATAATTATGGCTATTACGAGTATGTATCCTTTATACTCAGCCAAGCGATATAACGCGATTATATTTACTGTTAAATGTAGGCAGTATTCACAATTAATTAAACAATAATTAAAAAAATCTGCTGCTGTCTACAGTCAAGTGCATGCTTTTATATAAAAAAAATCAGCATATTCTGTACATTTAAGTGAACGGTGTTAGTGAACTTTCAAGTTATTTTAACACCGTGGTGCGCTCTTGCCAGAGATTAGATTTTTTATGCTCAGGAATATTATTGTAGTGTATTAAAGGTATCTCTTCATCTTAGAAAATAGCTTCCAGTACTCAGCAATACCATAATGAACAAAGTGATAGACACCATTTTCCTTAGCGCACACAAAAAATATAAACATACATAAATAAATAGTCTTTACATAAACATTATCTAGATTTATTTTACTCGTAGGTATTTCTTATTTCCGTATAATGCGAGCCCCTGCTACGAAGCAAGCAAAAAGGTAGCTTTATAATCTAAGTATGTACGTATATCTGTAAGCTACAAACACACTTGCAAGTTTTCAGGTTACATGATGTGTCAAAATGACTTTGGACTTTTGATCGCTTTGGCGTGGTTTTTTTCGGTTTCGGTTTAATTGGAAGGCGCTACTCCGAAGCTTGTTGACTAGTTTGCATATCAAACTCGTAAACCCACGTCTCCCTCACCAGTAACAATGCGTTTCATGAATGTTGGGTCGGCATTGACTCGTTCTAGCATGTACTCAGCGACTCTCATGCGATTGAGTTTTTTTGGGGAAAAATCAGTCTTTGTTGAAAATTATTTGTT
>CADEBD010000532.1:0-28269 GCA_902825455.1 Arctia plantaginis
TCAGGGGTTTTTGGGGCACAAAAGCCCAACTACGCGCTGCCCCAACCAAAATTGGGCCAGACCTCGGAAATGATATCCAAATCCCATGGCCATCGGTTGACCCCAGATACCTGTCGAGGGCTCGATGCCGATCGACTCCCCCTACCGTGAGACTAATCCCCAGGGGCTTCCTCCAAACCCCGGGGAAGAAGGGGCCTGGGACTTTTGCAGAGCCACCTCAGACCCACCCCCGGGATTCGCTAAACGCTTGGACCCCCCGGCCGGGGCCCTCGGGGTTCCCTCGGGGTGCGTTTTTCCCACGCCCGTCCACGTGTCGCCGCTAGCACGCGAGGGCACACCATCCAAAAAGGCCCCACAACCCCCCAGTCGTAGCCGGTTTTTTCCACAAGAGTGGCCCAAACACCGCCCCTTGGGGAACCCCCGCCCACATTTCACCCCCTACCGAGACCGGTCCTCTGGGGAACAAAAAAACACCAAAAAAAAACAAATCAAATGACCCATTTTATTTCTTTTTAAACACGCTTTTATTAGTATGTATGTTTTTTTTTTCGTCACATACAGACTCCGCATTTTGAAGTTCAAAGTAAGATTTTAAAAAAACATGAAAAAAATATACCCCCTTGGGGGCCCAGTGGATATCGCCCAGTCTGAGGAGATCGAAAAACGAACGAGTGCTGGCGTCCCTGATGTAAAATGAACACCATTTTAAAATATTTTTTTTCTCAACAAAATTCCTTTTAAGACCGTTGCCCTGGAAAAAAGAAATTTGTAATATGTGGGATTCCAAGTAATATAATTTTTGTCATTTCAAATGGATGTAGAAGTGGAACCCGGGGCACAAAAAGAGCCCCTTTTATCATGACTAAACATTTGAATAATATAAGGTTTATGATGGGTGCCACATATGGGGCCCCTTTAAAAGGTGCTGGGTTTTGTTAAATTGATAAAATTTTGTGCCTTTCTTGGGTCTGTTAGGCAATGGAGAACAGTACTTTCGCTATCCAGATGTCGGCACCCCCCCTGTGGTAAACATTTACTAATAAGATCAAGCGGGTATTTCAAGTGATAGTCTGGTCCCTTGTAGGTTTGTCTGGCTTTGAATCCTCTAAGACAGATCCTGTCTGCCCCAAAACCTACAAGATCTAGGTTAAAAGAGTTGGAATCCAAATTCGACTAAAACAAATGTTGCAAAACGATGCTTTGCCCCAGGGAAAAGGTGAATTTCATTATTTGATTTAACAGGTATTTGTGTATGACGTCTGTACCAAAAGTAAAAAATTTTGCATAAACCCTTGAGGATTTTTAAAAAAAACTGTTTCGCATTACCTCACTCATACTTTTAAATTTTTATACCATTTTTTTTTTCTAAGTCCACAGGGGAAAAAATGCCGCGGGGGCAACGTTGTACAAAGGCACTTTTTCTTTCATTTTTCGTATAACTCCGCAAAAAGCAAAATTTTTTTTTTTTTACCATGCAAAATTACACGACTCATACACTAAATATCTGTTAAAAATCAAACAATGAAAAATTTGAACTTTTTTTGTGGGCAAAGCACCCGTTTTATGCCCTCCTGATTTCGGGGACTTGGGTCAAACCCCCCCTACCCCCCACCTCATTCCTTCTCTGGGTTTTTACTTATCCGCAATGACCGTTTAGATGAAGATGTGGGCGTCCCCACTACCCTTTGTAGTTTCTTACTTTCAAAATTCTCGCCTCTTCCTCCTTCAAACTACCCACCTAGCGGGAAAACCTTTTCCCCGGTTTGGTCAAGGGTGTCAACGTAATTTTAGTGTATCTACTGCCCCCCCCCAAATGTTAAATACTTCTCCAGTCTGGGAAAAAGTTCTTTAATCTTTAGGGGCGGAACACTCGCATCCATCATCATGGGCCCTTTCAAAACTGACCTCCCAGCCCTAAACTCTCCTGTACACGCAATCTCCTTCTGTCTTCAAACAACCTATTTTGACTACCCGACACCCGGGTAGATCTAATGCCATTTCTCCCCACCCTCGTCTCTTCCCACGGGAAAAACCCCTTTCTCCTCCTTTTTTTCCCGTGATCTTTTTTCCTATATCCTGAAACCTCCCAAACTACCTCCTAAACTTCTTCAATTCGCATTGCCTCGCATTCATGAAAATTAAAAGGATGCTGCTAAACAATTTGGGGGATTGGCAGCTGTTACTACGTGGCAAAAAATCTTATTTTTAAAACACCGTAGAAAAATTTTTTTACTCCACGCTCCTATTAGAGAGTAAAATTAAAAAGTACCCCGGCCCTTGAATGACCAAGGAGGGCCAAATGCTTGTACAAAGGCCAGTCCTTCCTTCGTTTCAAGTGAGATCGCTGCGAAGAAAAATGGAACCTTTATAAGGCTGCAAGGAATCGTGCAACCAGGTGATACTAAAACGCTAAACGCCGACATATTCTTTAACAGCCCTTCTTCTTCGTCCATATCTGGAAATTTCTTGGTACTTTGGAATTGGTAAACACAATGGATGTTGTTATTTTAAATTAGGTTGCTAGAATGATCGAGAAGATTGCGTGTACGAGGAGATTTTTAAGGCGAATTTTTCTCCTCTCTTATTCTCATTTTTTATTACCTCATAACTCAACATCTTCAGTGTGCGTATCGCTGTATGCTGATAAATCTACAGCTGTACTCACGGCAAGGAAGAGACATAACGCAGGCTATTGACGAGGTCCACAGGGCCCTTTGGGAGTCATAAAATCCTCTTCGATGAGATTTTGACTTTTGGGTTCAATCCAACCAATTCAGGGCGATTGGATACTGCCTCAATCTCACCCATCGTCTTAAATGGTTTAATTTTCCATTCAGCCCTGCAGCCCAAAGACCGGGGCTACTTATCGATTTCACCCTCGATTGGCGAGCTCAAGTTACTAGCGTGAGTCAGAAAATACTGGCAATTTGCGAACTTATATCGGGCTCGAGAATTTCCTTCCTTCTAAAAACTAAAACCACACTCATGCAGTCCTTAATAAGCCCAATAATTGACTATGGTGATGTGTGTTATTTCGACCTGAATGCAGATCTTCTTAATAAGCTGACCGTCTTCTCAATAACTGCATTCGATACATTTTCAAACTTCGGAAGCATGACCATGTGTTTGCTTTGGGGTTCCCCAACTAAACTGGTTACCTATTCGCTTGCGCCGGAAACAGCGTGCACTTTTCCTCTCTATTTTCATTTCTCAACTCACCTTTCCCCACCTACTTACCTTACTCTCCCTACTTCCGTTGTTTGTCCACTAACCAGACAGCAATCTTCGCTCAGTTAATAATCTGCTTCTCTTATGTCCCTTACTAACTCCGACTTCGTGAGCTCTTCGTTCTTTGTTTAAGCAGTACTATTCTGAATGCGCTCCCGCTCGAAGTCAGGATGTCCACAACAGCTTTATTTTCAAAAAGAGGTCATGATCACCTTCTTAACGAAATGGCAGAACTATCTATCGATAGTATAACCTCATATTCCGGTCTTCATAGAGTGCGAATATAATATGTCTATGTATCTATATAATAAAATAAAATAATATTGTATATATATATTTCATATGTGTGTATTTGTGACGTGTTTGTGCTGTAAAATGAGTATGGGGTAAGTTTGTGTATGTACGAACCGTTACATATATGTCATTCTTACTTAATATTTAAAAACGTCCCTCGGTGCCATACCTTGCGATTTCCCCACCACCTAAAAGGTTGACTGAAAGGAGCTCTGGCATTAATCCGCCGATTACATTAAAATATATTAGAATTTTAAAATAATTTTTTAAAAATAGTAAGAAAAGTAAGATAAAAAAAATTTTTATTTTCTTTTCCACAAAATTACTTAATACTAGCTTTTACAGTAATTGCTAAGCCCATTGTGGGAGACGGGCATCTGCACTAGGGAACCCTTCAAAAAACAGATTGCCAGGCCCCCCTTTAAACAAATTTTGTTCATAAAAATATTCTCCCACAAAACACACAACCCCATCTAGCCCCAAACTAAGCAGAGCTTGTACTATGGGTCCCAGACAACTGTTTTAAATACTATATATTTTTTTTTTTTGAAAATCCCAACATTTTATACATAAAAACACCCAGCCCCAAATCAAACATCAAATTTTCATGCCCCCCAAATGTTTGACTTGAGCGGGAATCAAACCCGCGATTTTTGGGAATAGCAGTCCGTTCACAAACCATTTACGCCATCCGGTCGTAAATGCTTATGTCTGGGTTTTGGAAAGGGAAAAAATTAAAAAAAATAAAATTTAAAAAAAAAAAGGCAAAAAAAAAAAATACACATAAAAAAATCTTCCCAAAGTTAAAAAAATTTATTCATTATTTTTTATTTTTATGGTATGCGCTTTCTTTGTGGGGGGCCCTGTGTGTATATTTGTGTTTTTTGTGAAATGTTCGGTTGTTTGTGTGGTATGTTCGTGTATTTTGTGTGTGTTTTTTTGTGTATGGGGTGTGAGCGTATATTGTTTTAAGAGCTTAGGTTTTTTTTTTGCGATATTTTTAAAAATTTTTTTAAAGAAAGTTTCCCGTAGTTGAAATTCCCAAAAAAAAATGTTAAAGAAAGTCTTGTTTACTTTAAACCCCTGGTTAAAGGATAAAAATTAAGGACGAATTGAGTTTGTTATATAAATAATTCCCAAAAGGAAAACCCTGTACTGCTTTGGGGAAAAGGGCAAATTTTCCTAATATTTTTGGGGCAAACTTTATTTTTTAATTCGTTTGTGAACTGTAAAAGTAGGTTGATAGTTTAAAATCTCTGAGTTTTTTGGGGAAAGTATAGTTTTTGAGGACAAAGGGTTTGAGGGACCGTTAGTCCCTTTGATTTTGGGTAGATTTTCGTTTTTTTGAATAAAAAAAAGGGAAGGCAATGTGCAACTTTGGGGAAATGTTTCTTTGTGCCTTTCAAATTTTTAATCAAATGGGTTTTTTAAAAATTTAAAGTGCTTTAATTTTAGATTAAAAAAATAAATACAACGCCCCAAAATTTTTACTAAAATTTCGAGCCAAACCGGGCAGCGTCTTTTGACCCCGCTTGGTCAGTCTGACTTTAAAAGCTCATGGGGGGTTTCCTTTTGGGGGCTCAAAAACGGACCCCAACCTTTGCCCCCCCTTAAAATTTCTGGGGGTTTTTTTTATAAATTTTTTTTCTCTTTAATCCCAACCACAATGTTTCAAAAAGCGGATCGGGCAGAACACGGATAGTCCCATATAAAAGTAATTTTAACTAAAAAGGCTTTTTTTTGAGAAATCCTAAGTATAAAAAAAAATCCGTAAAAGAGTTTTTAAACTGATAAAATTTTTAAACCTCCAAAAATTCCCTCCCAAAACTGCCATTTTCCCCTTTAAATTGTTTTTTTTATGTTCACATAAACGGGCCCTTCAATAGTCCACTGCTGGACATAGCCCTCTCCAAAAGGGGGTTTTTGGCCTACTATACTTTTTAGGTAGTACAACACTACTATCGTTTTCCCCCGATACTTGTCATTGGTACGTCACAAACACTTAACTTAGCTAGGGCGGAATGCGTTTTGCATTGAAATAAAACTTTTTGAAAATAAAGACATACTTATGGCTAGGTGGCCTTCATCATTTAACCTGAAAATCAACTGGTGCAGAAGTAGTGAACAACGCAAACACGCCCCAAACATTCCAGTCGGGGCGCACATTCTCTAGAAAAAAAAGGAAAAAAAAACCCGACGCAAAAGCCGCCAACGCCGAAAGGGGGAACATCGAAAGAAATCAGTGTTTTCACCCACCCCTTTTACATAAAAAATTCCCAAATAGGGCCATTGGAAATGGAAAAACTGGCCCCACAGCTCAAAATTTATATGGGGGCTAAAAATTTTTTAGAAAAAAAAAAACAAACCCCAAAAAGCCCCGTGTGGCTTTTACCCCGAAAAATAATTTTCGAAAATGGTAAATTTAAACTTTATAGATAATTAGTTGCCCCCCTTTCCCCCGGGGTTTTTTGGTTTAGGTACATTTTTAAATTTTTTTTACTTAAATTTTTTTAGTTATTTCAAAAAAAAAAAAATTCCCTGCGGGGGAAAACTTTTTTGGAAACTTTTCCCGCAGCCAGCATTTTTTTTTTTTAAATTGTAAAAATTGAAAAAAATTTTACTAGAAATTAGTTATTTTGGACTAGGAAAATTTTTTTTTTTTTTTTTTTTAAAAAACTTTTTTGGTATTTGTATTTTTTTTTTGGGCTGCGAATTTAAATTCGAAATCCTGCGGGAAGAAACTTTTGTGGGTTGGCTGGATCTTTTAAAGGGGAAAGGGGTTGAAACCCCTTTTTTTACTAACTTCTTAAGGTTTTTTTTTTTAATTTTGTTCGAAAATAAAATCACAAAAATAATGGACCGTTTAAAAATTATTTAGGAAAGTATAAAAACCCTTTTCAATACGCCCTAACATTTTAAAATAAGACCTCTAAAGATTTTAAAAAAAAAAAACTTTTATTCTATTCTTGAAACTCCCTTTAAATGAAATACGAATTTTCGTAAGAATACTATAATGCCCTAAAAAGTTTATGAAAATTTGTAGCTCTCCACTTTTTCACAAATAAACAATGTTTGGGGCCCTTTTTTGGGCCACCTTTAAACCTTATTTGGATATATAAACTGAATTTTAAATTCTAAAAATTAGTTGTTTTAGTTCATTTGTCTCCCTGTAAATTTCAGAGTCGTACATATAATATTTTACGAGAAAATTAAATAAAAGCCCATTAAAGGGGGCAATCCCGGGGTAATCCGCCCCATTTTTAGGTGGTTACAAAAAGCGTCACCCATTACATTGCGCTGTTTTTTTAAAATTTGTTTAGTGTAAACCCCTTTAAACGTTTCGTACAATTTTGGCGTACAGTTAAATACATTCAATATTTATTTATTATTATTACCAAATTATTTATTTTTTTTTTTTCCCCCCAAATTTTGACCCTTAACACTGGGTTTTCTTTTAATTTAAAATTTTTTTTTAGCCCTTTTTTCCCTCCCCGGGCTAAAAATCAACAAAAAAATCGGCACTGGTCCGCAAAAATTAAAAATTTGGTAATCATGTTTTAAGGGTTTCATTTGACTGCAAAAAATCAAAAATTTAAAACCACAAAGAAATCTTTTTTCTTTTTCTTTGTTTTTTTTTTGAAAAGAAAACACTAAAGAAATTGTATTTTTTTTTGGGGTGTATGAGCTTAACTTGATGCACCCAAAATATTTAAAGAAACCAAGTCTTTCTAAAATAATTTTAAAATAGACCAAAATAGTAAAAAAAACATTTTGAAAATAAAAAATGCTTCAACATTTGCATCCCCCAAACCCGTCGTAAAAACCTCGTAAGAGTTGGAAATTTTGGGTTTTTTTGGTTTACCGAAACCGAAAATTTTATCTATACCTTGTACCTACCTTTAAAAGCGTTGAGCCCGTGACTGTTATTTCCCTGTTAAAAACAAACATTTTTGGTTAAATGAAATTTTGATACAAAAAGGGTAATTTAATTAACGAGGGAAAGTGATACTTTTTTAAATTGATAAAATTAATTGGTCAGAAAAAATTTTTGGGTCAACCCAAAAATCGCTGAAAATACATCCTTCGCTAAAAAACGGGGGAAGGGGGGGGCAAAAGGACCTTCATTTTTTTAAATTTGCTCTAGTGAAACCCCAACTTGCCCCTTCCCGATAATATACTGTTTGTAAAGTACGTGTGCGCTTCCGCTTTCTTTTTTGGGGGGAAAATATTTATCGTATTTTTGAGAGTTCTTCAATATGTGTGTCCCTAATTACTAAAAAGGGGGCATTAATGCTAATTCATTCAATTTAAAAATTTTGCCCAATTCTTTCTTAGGATTTAATTACTAATGCAAAATTTTAAATTTTTCGTTCGGGTGAAAAAATTAAAAACGATCATAACTTGAAAGGTCCTAGGAAATATCATTTATTACAAATTTTACATAAATAATTTATTTTTTAAAATTTTTAAACTCACCGCGATTTTGAGATAAAATTTTTATTTTCCCCCAAAAAAATTTACAAAAAATATTGCAATACAATTTTTTGTTCGCATATGCTAGCCTAAGCCCGATTCTCCCCTTAAAAAAAAATCCCCATCATTCAAAAAATTACCTATTTAAAACGATACTCACCTTTTTCAAAACGTAAATTACCTATCCCTCCCAAAAATTAAATTTAAATTAAACAAAAAATTACCCGGAAACCAAATTTCTATGAACAACTATAAACAATTCACCTAAACATTACGGAAAAAAAAAGCATTAAAAAATTTACCTAATTTTCCCGCTGATTACTAATTATGCAAAAAACAATCCTAAAAAAAAAATTTTTTTAAAAAACATGTATTTTTTTTGTAACACTTATGTCCATATCCGTAGTAAACTTGCAAATAATATCCAAACTTTTTTAAAACCGCAAAAAGGGTAGGGGTTGATCGTTTTTTTTGTAACCACCAAAACTTTGGCCCGGGTTACCACGGTCTTACACCCTTCAAATGATTTTTTTATTTAATTACTCGAAAATTATTATATGTACTACGCTGAATTTTCGGGTTAGAAAACCTGAACTAAACAACAAATTTTTGGGCATAACACCCTTTATATATCCACAAAACAGGTTTTCGGTGGCCAAAAAGGCCGAAAAAAACATTGTGATCGTAAACCGGGGGAGAGCTACATTTCACCCATAACTTTTTAGTAAACAAACAGTTTTCCCTTTACAAAAAAATTGGTATAAAATTTTGAAGGTGTTACAAGCAATAGAATAACTTTTGAAGTAAGTCTTTAGAGGCCCTTATTTAAAGTGTTAGGACGTTTTTAAAGTTTTTTTTCATACTTACCTAAAAAATTTTTTAAAACGGTCCATTATTTTTTGTGTTTTTAAATTTCGAACAAATTAAAACTAATCCTTAAAAGTTAGTAAAAAAGAGGGTTTTTTTTAACCCGCTTCCCCGGGTTTAAAGAGATCCGCAAACCAAAAACGTTACCCCACAGGATTTCGAATAATTTCGCACCCGAAAAAATACAAATACCAAAAAAAGTTGAAAACATTTCCCTAGTCCAGATAAAAAATTATTTAGCAAAAATTTATTTCAATATTAAAATTAAAAAAAAAAATGTCTGGCTGCGGTAACTTTTTCAAACTTTTACCCCAGCAGGAAATTTTTTTTTGAAAAAACTAAAAAATTTTAAGTGAAAAAAAATTAAAAAAATGGGGCCTAACAATTACAAAAGGGGGAGCAACTAATTATCTATAAAGTTTAAATGCCTTTTCGACATTATTTTGCGGGGGTTTAACGCACACAAAAAAGTCCCCAAATACTTCTCCCTTTTTTGGGCACAGACGCACTCACGACTTCTATTTTTTTAAAACCTGGACATCGCCCACTTAAGTTTTGCAGAACTGACAGAGGGGTTTCCCAAAAACCTACATTTCATGCCCCCAAGAAATGTAAACCAAGGGAACGCCAAAAACTATTTAACGGGAACCAAAAGGGGTTTAAATAAATTCCTTTTGATTTTGTCACAACAGACTTGAAAAAATTTATCGCAAACAAGGGGGGGTTTTTTGGGAAGGAAACTAGAAGACAGCATTTTTACGTGACATTTTAAATTTTTTAAACTTGAAGGGCTAACAATCAGTACACCCGGAAAAATTACGGGACAGACAAGCCAACATTTTTTGGACAAAGCAGTAATGCACAAAAAGCTTGGAAAGCAAAAAGGGAATACGGGTTGAAAAAAAACGGGAAAAGAACCAATCATGGGCCCGGTCCCCCAAATTTTCACGAAAGCATAAAAGAATATCCGAAGTCGGAATAAAAACGTCCTCAGTCGCAGTCATAAAGTAAGAAAGCATTTCCCTCCAGATGTTTTAAACCCCAAAAGGGTTTTCAGATCCCGGCAAAGGCTTTTAAATTTAGGAAGTGGGGAAAGTATAACCATTTTGCCCCAAGTTGAAAAAGGGTTTAACAACATTAACATAAAATGGGCCCCATAATAGTAATAATTGTAACAAAAAAACAATTTTTTTCCCTGGGCACAATTAGGGGAAAATTTCCCGCCCAATACTCGGTATGGAAAAGGGTTACCTAAATAAACAATGTAACATAGTTTTTTTTCTAGATACTGTGCAACACAAACCCATTCTTTCGGGGGCATCCCTTTGAAACTCTACACATTAAAACCCAAACCCATGATAACAAAAAAGTACTCATGGGTTTTATCTTCATTTAGGGGTGACATCAAAAACCGACTTTTTGGAAATTTCAATTTCCTTTTTTTAAATTAATAAAAATAGTTATACAGTCAATTTTCATGTTGTTTACCTAAATTGAAAAAATTTCCCATGGGCGGGGGAAACACATTCAAAAAATAAACTTAATTAAAAGGGCAAAACATTGTTTTTGGTTCCACAGCTTCCTCATGATTTGAAAAATTTGGGTATAGGGTGTATCCAGATCTAAATAAAGCTCAAGCTGAACCCAGTGCCACTCCAAACTCCCCAGCCTGCAGACAATTCCTTTAAACCCCGGGAACCACTAAAAAAGGGAAATTTTCAGGAGAGGGGAAAAAAAAAATATCATAAAAAAGGGTTGACAGCCAACGAGGGGGTAATTCCTATTTTTTTAAAAACAAAAAAAAAGGGGAAAAAAAAATGGAAAAATTTAAAGACTCTTTTAAAAGATCCAAAAAAACTCAATGAAGCTACCCATGAGACCCCATTATCCATTCCAACTTTAGATGAAAAAAAACAGAACTGTCGGGTAAAAGTTTTACAACTTAGACGCCAAAAAAGGTTTCGGGGATTTTGAGATTATCAGAAGATTCCCCCCAAAGCTGTGTACATTCAAAACCCCTTTTTGGTCTTTAACGGGTTTTCACACCCCTTCCCTTTTTGGTATTATTTCCCAAGCACCAAAATCTTTCAAAAATAAATTTTGGTTAAACTTTTCCCAATGACATTCGGGTGTTTTAAGTTTATGTTTGGACGTTTTTTTAATTCATGCAAAGACATCAATGAGCATAAGGGCCTTTTTTAATAAAGGTCATAGAAAGAGCAGGTCTATAAACAAAAATTTAAAATGAAAAGCCCAAAAATTTATGCTGTCCTGAATTCAAATATTTAGGTTAAAATTTTTCATCAGGACGGATTTCGAGTCGATCCTTTTAAAAGTTGTTTGAAATTTGAAAAACATCCCAAGTCCAACTAATATTACAAACTCCAAAGTTTTTTGGGAAATGGTAAATTTAAATTTGGGGTCCTTTTATTAAAAATTTATCACAGAAATTTCACATTTTCGACAACTTTTTTGGGCAAAAAATAAAATGGATTTGGCAAAAAACAGGGAACTAGAATTAAACTAAAGTAGACCCTAATAAGTTCATCCCCATTCTCACTAATTACATCCAAAAAAAGAAATAATACTGTGGGTTTGATGCACCCAAAGATGCCCCAAAGAGCTGAAATTTTTTTACATGACAACAGCCCATAGCTTTGCATCAGCATCACAAAAGTATTTTTCCCAGAAAAAATTATGCTCAAATCAAAAGGGAAATTTCAGGGGTTTTCTATAGGGCTGTACCAAATTTAACCCCAAATATTATTGTAAAAAAGAAACTTTTAAAACAGACCATAAACCACAAATTTACCTTTTCAAAAAACCACTTTTGGGGATTTCCGAAAGGGTTTCCAAAGAATCAGCTGGGGCCCTGCAACCTACGATTTAAATGTGCTTTACAAACCGGGAATTACTATACTTGGGCCGAAAACACTTTCAAGGTCACCCCTTCCAGCAGGTACCTTACAGATTTGACGAAGACCTTGATCTTAAATGTCAACCCTTTTTTTTTAGGAATTTTTAGCAGTTAGTCCAAAAAGTTATTAGAAATTCAGGAAAAAAACAAAAAACGATTTTACTTTAAGTCAAATTATTTCACTTTGTCAAAATGGTTGGCCATAACATAAAAATCAGTCATTTATTTTGGGCAAACAATATTTTTTCCCATAAAAACAGTTTTCCGGTTTAAAAAATAATTATTTTAAAGGCAATAACATTGTGATTCCAGAAATATTAAAAGGGGTATGTCTAAAAAATTTGTTAAAGAAGGTCACCAAGGTATCAATAGTTGCATACCCCTGGGAAAAACTACAGTTTTTGGCCCCAAAAGAACAATTTTATTGAGAAATATATAAAACCCAAAGTCATGTTTGGGCTAAATTTTTTGGGAAAAAATTAATTTTAAAAGGGGGCCAAAACACCAGGGCTAAAAATGCTACCTTTCAGTAAAGTGGTATGATATTTTTGAAATTAAAAGGGATAAATAATAAAATTAATAGACTATTTTTCAAAATATTTTAGAAAACCTTTCATTTTAACTTTTAGATTCAAATTCAAAGCATCATAAAATCACTTAAAAAACTATTTTTGCCCCCTCCACGGAATCCCCGAAGTTTTTGCATTCAGACCCAAAGGACCTCCTTTTAAAAAGTAAAAAATTTTTTAAAAAATTTTTTTACCAAAATGGGGGAAAAGAACCCACAACTTCCAAACCAAAACCTAAGGGGAAAATCTAAAGGGGAAAAATTTAAAAAAGGGGAAGGTACATTAAAAAACCCCACTAAAGAAAGCAAAGGGGAAAAATACAGACCCTTTTTTACACTTTTTTAAAGTATAGGAATACCCAAAAAAAGACCGGGTTTTTCTCCATCACAGTTAAAGTATTTCAAAAACAGTTTTCGTAAAAACCCGCCTACATCAGAACTTCACTCACACCTTGCACTGTTTAAAATCAAAAAGCTTAAAGGGAAAAAATTAAAAAACTACAATTTTTAAAACACACTTTTTTTACAAAAAGGATTCAAAGTCCTATCAGCACCCCAAACATGATGACAAAATTTACTTTAAACCCCCAAAACCCCAAGATCTTGGGTTCCGGGGGTAGTACCAAAAAGGGTGTTCATCCAAAGCATTTTCATTATCGGGACCTCCCGGGATCTTTTCCCTAGGGAAACCTGGGGAAAACAAATTTTTAAACCTTCTACTTCCAACTCAACCCATTTCCTGATTTATACTGTAAAACCCGAAAATGAAAGTTCCCAAAAGGGGGACAAAAGGGTAAAACTACTAATCTAAACCTAGTACCAATAAAACCCCAAAAACAACCCGTTCGGGCGTGTAAATTTAAAAAACCAAAGCGTTTTTTGTTAAAGTTGTCTTGTGTAATTATCCAGTAATTTTGTTATAAATTTAAATAATAATTTTTGTCCCAAATTTTAAAATTTCTATTGTTCCCTGGGTTGGGCAGTCATATAAATGTAATTTTTTATATCCCTAATTCTTGTTTCTTTTTTTTTATTTTTAAATTACAGGCAAGAAAAGTAAAAATAAATTTGTAAAAATTTTCATGGTTTTAAAAAAAAACATTACATATTGGTTTTTTTAAATTTTAAAAAAAAAAAAATTAATTTTAAAGATACCATGGAATCTTTTAGGTAAAATGGGAAAAAAATTCCCTTTTTTAAATTTTTATAATACAAATTTTAAAATGTTAAGTTAATCTTTTTTAAAAAAAAAAAAAGGGGGATGTTAGGTAGTACAACCAAATTAAATATCGTCTCTCGATACTTTATTTGGGACGTCCCCCTACACTTAGACTTAGCTATGGCGGAAAATGCGTATTTCATTTTAATATAACTTATGAAAATAAAGACATACTTACTGGTTGGGGGATTTTTTCATTTAACCTGAAAAATCAACATATACCCCGCTAACCCGACCCGGGGGCGGGATAGGGTTTGGTTAAGTTTTCCTTCTTTTTTCAGTGCGGTGTCCTGCGTTGTTTTGGCGCCCTTAGTCACTCTTTCGACACCCACGGGATGAATTTGGGGGAGGGACATTTCGTATTCCCTTTAAACCGTGACGGATGACGGTAATTTCCCGGGTAATCATACGAGTTTTAGGAAAAAAGAAAAAATGAAAGGTGGTGTTTAATAAAAGTGAAAAAATTGTTTGCCTTTATAGTTCCATAAACGGGTCGGGAACTGTAATGCTTTTTTTTTTTTTTTTTTGGGGGGGGGCTAATCCCCCCCCACATGCCCCCCCACTGTAAAAACCCGTACACCAGGAAACCACAGCAGTGACCCACCCAACACACCGAGTTAGTGACACTCGGGAAATCCCGGAAGAAAATTTAAAATTTTCTTGGAACCCGCACGAAATTAATCAGAAGAAAAATTTGGGAGTTTTTAAACATATTTTAAAACCACTTCCCTCCTTTTGCAAAAACGGGGAGCAAAATGGGGAAAAAAAATTTGGGATACCCCTTTTAAAAAGGGAAACCCACGGGCCCCGAAATATTACGGGGCCTACGTGAGGGTATATTTGAAATTTTTATAATAGTTTTGAACCAATCGCCTAAACGCACGGAAATTCAAACCCCATTGACCCAAGACCCCATAGTTTTAAAAAGCCCCCCAAAAGTCACCTGCAAGGTTTTTTCAGCATTATATTACGTTTTATTACACCAGAGACTAAAATTCCCGGGGGGTGGGAAAATGATGAGAGACTGTTTTATATTTAGAGTTAGGGGTTGGGGCATTGACCCCAAAGGGGACTCCCACTAAATTTTAAAAAGAATAAAGCTTGCTCTTAAAGTTTACCATGACCCTTTGAAATTGAGGCGACACGTGATCCCCTCAACCAAAAGTCCTCGACAACCGTTCCAACAGATTTGGGAAAAAATTTTTAAAGAGGGGGCCCCTTGGATATTCATCCCCCGCGTTTGTTGCCATTCGTCCCATGAGGGCATTATAGACACGGACTGCTTTTTGAAACAAACTTGTAATTTTTACCGCGAAACCCGCGCCCCAAAAAAAACGGCATTTTCCCTTTTTGTTGTCTTGAATAGTACTGGCTGCACGTCCCCCTGCACTTTGAGGGTCGGGCCGGGGAAACACACCCGCCAAAACCGGGAAAGCCTCGGGTTTCTAACCGTCCCATATCCCCTTTCCAAAAATTTTCATGCAAGTCGTTGGCCTTGTAACAGTTTGCGAACGGGCAAACGCCTCGGGGGCGCCCCATCGGCCCATACAGGGGCACCCCTAGCACATAGAAAACCCAAAAAGTAGCTCCGTATATAAACTTTAATGTATTAAATGGGTAGACCCCCCCCCGGCCCCCGTTGATATCCTTTTCAATGCACAGAAACTCTTTTTAGACTTTTCATTAACTATTTTAATAATTTTTGATAAATGAAAATTTTTTTCTAAAACTAACCTAGGGAAAAAACGGGGGCCTTTTTTTTACGGTAACATTGTCAAAACTAATGCTTGGGCCCGGGGAAATTTTAGGGTTTCCTTTTTAAAAATAGCTGGAAAGGTTTTTTTTGGGGGCAAATTTAAGCGATTTCGTTCCCCCAAATTTAGATATCAAGTTTTAAAAAACTTTGGCTAAACCCCCAAGCCCCGCCCTAGTATCAAAATTCCCCCGAGTAATAAGCCGTCACAGGGATAACCGTTCGAGTACACCCATGGGGATTGGTATCGCAAAAAAATCGTCCCAAGGGCCCAAAATTCCACAAGTATGGACCTAGCACCGATCCCCCGAGGGGGCAACCCATTGTAAAACCCCCTTCGACACAGAATGAAAGACCAAATCTTAGTTTTAGTCCCTTGTAAAAGTACAAAATATAAGGGAATAAATATTTTTTTAAAACACCCCCGTTATTTTAATTTTAGCAACAGCATGGGCCACCATGCGTTATCGAAGGCGCCAGATATAAACCCCCCCAAAAAATACCAGCACGTATTGAAATTTTTTACTCTGTGGAAACTTTTTTTAACCGATATAACGCGTCCGTTTTTTCGATTTACCCAAATAAAACCCCCAAAATTTTCTATCTGAAATTTGACTCCACCTGGAAAAACCCCGGGGGACTACAAAACGTTCTAAAAACTTTCCCAACGATGGTAACAATGTGATTGGGCGGTAGGGTTTAGGATCATCCGGTGCTTTTTTCCCCCACTTTTGGGATTATACGAAATTCCCAAACCGGGGGACCCCCCCATATACGAGGAAATTTCCTTCACAATGCAACGTTTAAAGACAGTGAAAATCGTTCACCCAAAATTTTACAAGCTTCTTTTTTCATTTTGTTAGTATTTTTTCATCGCCCCAAGCCTTTTTTAGTTTGGGAAAGGGTCAAAGATCCCAGGGAAAACGTCTGAAGATGGTAAAATCAGACATTGGAGACGTGTGGTTTCGATGGCCCCCCTGCCCGATCTGTCGGTGTGATCAGTGTCCCTTTTCCCCGGGCCCATCGTCGGTACGAGTGTTCTAAAAAATATTTCTGCTGTTTCTTCTTCAAATTTCCCGTGGTATAAACTGTTTTAAATTTTTATTTTCTGTATGTATGCAAGGTTTGATTGATCATTTGCCTTAAAATTTGTGATACAAAGGGGGACCCGGGGGCCCCCTCTATCGAGTCCCCATCGCAAGTTTTTTGAATTAAAATTTTCCCCTTTGATTTTTCCACTGCAGCTCTGTAGTGGGACCGGGGAAATCCTTTAAGGGGCAATGAAGCATTATTGTACAAATCTCCTGTTACTTGGGGTTTTTTAAAATTGTTTAATTTTTTACAGCTTTTTCCCGGGACTTTCTACGTAGTTTTGACTAATCTATCATTCCCCCAATCACATCTTTCGAAATGTTAGTGATAGATTTCCCCCGACCAAAATACATAGCGCAGTATGTGAAAGTTTTTGGGGTAGTAAATTTTTGCGCTTTCCTCAGCGGAAAAAACTACTGCGACTGAAGTCCCTTTGGGGATGAGTTTTTCCAAAAAGTGAAAACCCAAAAAAAGCCCCGTTCGCACCTTTTTTTTTATATCTAAAATTAAAAAGGGGCCCTTGGGGGATTTCCCCTGCAACCCTTGGGGATGAATTCGTACACGATCAAGCGGGGATCAAAACAGGATGCTTCCCGGGGGGACACGCCATCCATTCGAGACGGGCGCCGCGCTAAGCGTCACGTCAATAGAAAACCCCCCATTGGGTTGCAAAAAGTTGGGGGTGCATCGGGGGTATTGTGAAAAAGTAATTCATTTTCCCCCAATGAAATCTTCAACCGCCCCAAAGTCCCAACCCTGTCGGTTGAACGCCAAAATTGCCCTAACCATAATGAAGATGGGCGCATTGACATCACCGGGCCCAAAGATAATTTTAAAGTCCCCAGGCCCCTGCAAGACGGAAAGTAAATGGGGTAAAATGAAAGGGTCAATAGGGTGAATATTTAAAATACACTCACTACGAAAACCCTTTCAGGTAAGGATTAGATCTCAGCAACGGCGCAAATGTGGAAAGTCTAAAATTTACGCAAAGATGTTCCCTAAAATTTGAACTTGCAACAAAATATCCCAGCCCCCGAACGGCCCGTCAAGCTGTACTACTTTTGAAGGGAAGCGAGCGCTCTGATATTGGGTTTTTTTAAAAAGGGCAAAAGTCTAAAAATTTTTTTTTCTAAAACTAAAAGGTCTAATTTTTGATGTACTATTTTATCGTTATTTAAATTTAAACCCGGCCCCTTTTGAAATATCATCCATTACTTTTAGTTCTCTAAAAACTTTTTTTTTTTTTTTTTTTTTTTTTTTTAAACCGGGAACTACGTAATTGGTATTTAAATTACTGCTCCCGTTTTTTAAATTTTTATGTGGCCCCAGTCGTGTGAGCCCATCGATGGGCAGGTGGGGGTTTTTTTAACCGTTGCACGTGCACAAATGGGGTTTTAAAATTTTGGGGTGTCCCTTTTTCTGGACAAGCTCGCGTTTCGGGTGCGGCCGGCGCAATTAGCACAAGTAGGGGGGTTTTAAAGGTGCAAAAATTTTGTACATGACCGAATTGCCCGACAATTTAAAACCCCCGAACTACTTCTATATCGTCCCAGAAACGACCAAATGGCCCAAAAATATATAAAAATTTTTTCTTTTTTTGTTTGGGTAGATGTTTCCCAACCCGCTGCCTCCCAAATTTTAACCTATCCCTTGACGCCCATTTTCTAGTTTACGATGCCTAACAATTTTGGGTTGGGCTTAATAAAAAAAAGTTTTCACTTATTTTTAAATTTGTCCTTGATAAATTTTGACGGGATAAAACTGTTAGGAAAAGGGACGATCCCTTCCCTAGAAACCGGGTACGTCTTTTACAATTTTACGGGGCTTTCGGCCTTTCGGTTTTTCTAAATCGGAAAACCCGCTGATTTAAAGGCGTCTACAGATTCCAGTTTCTTAAGCCCGCCGTTCGTTACTACACGTAACATGGGCCCCCTGGGTTTGAGGTTTTTTTTAAAAGCCCACAAATTTTGGGAAAACCCCCATCGCTCGGTTTAATAAACCTTCCCTAAGAGCTTGGTTTTTTTGGGTGGGCGAGGTCCCCATAGTCCGCTAAGCTTCCCTAGTGGGAAAAGGCAATAACCCAAAGGGCCCATGAAAGCGCGCTTCAGTAGGTCCCCCACGGGGAGATTTAGGTGGGGGAAGCGAAGCCCTTTAAATTTGTTTTCCCCGTACGTTAAACTCGTTTGTTTGGGGTTGGGGATAACCCCCCCATTTGGGCGCTCAAAATTCGCTAACTTCGCTTCGTTGTAAAGGGGTTTTATTTGGGTAAAATTGATACGAAAACCGGGAATTTTGTTTGAGTAATATCCTAATCGCCGTTTTAATTTTCCCACATTCATCCTAATCCCTGATCATTAACTAATTCATTAATTTTTTTATAAGTAATCGGTGGCCCCGTACACAAATCACAGAATTGTACTCCCCCCATTATCCCCACCGGGAGGAGACAAACATTTCCACTTTAAATCCAAATTAATAATGCGTCTACGGCCCTTCCCCGGGGCTTTTTGGGTTTAAAACCCCCAGGGACACTTTGCCAAAAAAGTCCCCTTTTTCCCCCCTTTGGGGGTTAAAATTCACTTTTACCGCCGGGATCCGGCAACCCCGCTAACGACCGACAAAAGGGCCAAAAAAAAGACACAAACCCAAACAAAAATTTAAAAAAAAAAAAAAAAACAAAACTCAAAATAAAAAAATACGCAGAGAAAAAACAATTTAAACAAAGGATCCCCCCTACCCAAATTTTGGGAAGATAATAAATTTACCTCACCAATAGTCGTAATAAAAAAATTCGGGACTATATTTATGTTTTTTAAAAAAATAAAACTTACTGAAAAATTTTTTAGAAACACTATACAAAAACCTTTAGCCGCCCGCAAACCGGAAAATAGTCCCCCTAAAAGCACAGAAAACCAAAATTAAAATTGTTTTTGCATACGAATTCCCCACTTAGTAATTTTTCCCGTACAATAAATTTATTGTCTTTTTTATATTTTTAAGAAATAAAAAGAAAAACATATCTCGGGTTTTCCCCACTTTCTTTCGTTTCCTTCAAACAAAGTTTTTTTGGCCCTGTGTGGGGGCCCCATGTGTTTCCCTTAAAATTCCCTTACATTTAGAAAAAATCTTAAAACATATCCACTGAAATGGGTTTTCTAAACCCGTGTGCGTACCCCATTTTGATTACTTACTTTTTGGGTTGTCCCGAGAAATTTTTTTTTTACATATAAAACAAAGAAAAGGTTTGCTCCCCCGGGGTGTAAAACGGGTATGGCGGGCCTGCAAAAATCCGATCGTGAGAATTGTTTTCCCAAACCTTTTTTACAATGATTAAAGGTTTCTGACCAGTGTGCGTACAGCATTTTTGGGCAATTAAACCATTCTTTTCCATTTTATTTTATTTTTTACAGATTTTCACATTTTTTTTTCGCTTCTCACCCGTGTGTTTACGCTATGAATATTAATTATCCCGATATAAAAATCGTCTCATCCCTTTGTCACATTGATTTTTGGTTTCTTAAAATGTGTTTACCCCATATGTATGGGGAAACAAACCCTTTGGGGTACGAATTTTTGTTTACATATAATCCCAATTTTTTTTTCTCGCTTTGGGGTTTACTAAAGCTATGATAAATTTTTAAAAAAACCCCTTTTTATGAGGAAAATAATGTTTTCAAAACAGTAAACTGAGTAGTCTTTGAGCGGTGTGTGTATCAGTACTTGTACTGTAAAACCCTCTGAGATATCTTTCTTCCACACATCAGACTTTTGGCAAAAAGGTCTCTCTAATCACACTTTGAATTTTAACTTGCTTTACACGTGGGCGCCGTATATTTTAACACGTTCGCTTGGGGGCGGTACCCTTTTTTAGGTCTCCCCTTTTTGTCACCCGGGGAAGTGAAATTTTACTTTTATTTGTCTTTTTTGGGGCTGTCCCTTTTTTGTACAAAAACAATTTTTTATTAAATTCTTTTTAATGGGGGTCAAATTTTTTGGGGTTTTATGGGTTTTTTCCCAAATTTCTAGAGGTTAAAACTTCTGGAAAATTTCCCCTGTAACAGCTTTTTTAAATCTCTTCAAGTTTAGATCACCTGGATAAAAATAAAAAAAGTTTTAGATTATTTTCTAAAAAAAAAGGGTTGTAAACTTCCCGTAATCAAAAACTATAAGTTTCAATATAAAAAAAACCAAAAGACAAAAATTTTGTACATAAACTTATTACCGGTTCTAAAAAGAAAAAGGGGGCCCAAAAGGCCGGGGGGTTCTATAGGGATTTTTAAAAGATACTAAATTTCATTGGGTATCACCTTTATTCCTTTAGTCTTTTTTAAGGGGTTTACCTTAGGTTTATTTTTTACTTTTTTTTTGGTACCCGTTAGCCGTGGGGTTGGAAGTTCCGGTCAACTTTTTTTATGTTATTTTTTTTGGTTTTAAAATTTAAACATTTTTGTGAACCATTTAAAATTTTTGTTTTTGGGCCTTTTTTTTTTTTTTTTCCGTTGGGTTAAAACCCCCAAAAAAGGGGCCCTCCAGGGTACTATTAGCCGGGGAACCAAGTATAAACCCTTTGAAAGGAATCCCTGTTCCCCAATCCTCGGGCCCTCTACAGCAACAGGAAACGACCCCCCCCCGTGGGGGGAACCCCCATGTTCCCTGGGGCTCCCTACAGGGCGGCGGCTTTCGCAAAGGGGCTCGCCGCTACCCAAACCCCCCCCCTGCTTCTGCTAGGGTGGGCAGATGGGCCCCCCCACCTGTCACCCCCCGGGGCCCCCCGCTTATGGAGGACGGAGGTCGTTCTCGACCTCCGGCGCCTGAGTCGGGCCCGCGGTACCCGGGCCCCTTTTCCCCGGGGCCTTTGGGGGGCCGGGAGATTTCCCAAACCTCTCCCGGTCCCCGGGTCCGCCCCTCTCAGCATAACTTGCTTTGCCTGAAGGAACGGCAGAGTTCCCCCGCACTTTCGGGTTTCCCCACAAGAAGCCCCAAACAAACTAAACGGGGCGGAGAACTCCCACCCCCGATTGGGCCCCCCCACGAGGTCCACTTTTGCTTTAAAAACCCAAAGCCGGGCCTCTGCCAGCGTGTGGAAGCCCGTGTCCACGGGGCTGGCCATTTTGCAGTGGGGGGACTCAGGGGGGTTGTTTTTCTGGCGCCCGGGTGTTCTTTGTGTATGTTTGTAAAATTTAAAGTTAAATGGTTTATTTTTAAGTCCCTTTTAAGATATACGGATATACACCTTTTTGCAGCGTTTTTCTTTAAAAAAAAAACCAAAAATATACATACCCTTTCCAGTCTCCGGGCTGTTTTTCGGGTTTCTAATGTTTTAAGGGGAAACAGGGGGGGAATGGGAATTATTGAGACGAGGGGGACGATTAGGGCGGGAGAACGCTCACCATTTAAACGATAATAGCGAAAACCCTTTCTAGGCCCAAAAATAGTTTTTCCCCAAGTCTGGGTGTTTCCTTTCCGCTCTTAGTTAGAGAGTTGTTTTTTTATAGGGGAAATACAATTTTACTTACCCTTGGGCTGTTCTTTCTTCACCTTCCCTTAAAGGCCCATCTCTGGTCTGCAGATTGTATGGGTGTTAGAGACCGCTGTTCTCTTTTAGAGATCCTCGGGCGGTTTTCTATTAACAAATGGGAATTTTGGGTTTTACGGTACTCTTTATTTGGGTGAAGGGCCCTGGGAAAAGCCATGCTGAGGCTCTTCCTGAGGGTGTTTTCTAAAAATTTGGGGTTTGGGTATTTTGTCCCCTTTCTGTGCTTAGCTCCCTGAAGGGAAAATTTTTCTCACTTTTTTGGGGGGAGCAGGGACTCAAAAAAAAACCAAAACGCCATTTTGGGGGTAAAAATAGGGGTTTTCAAACCAAACAAATGGGGTCCACGATCCAGCGGGATCCTGCAAAATTTTAGGCCTTGGCATCAGGGCCGGTGGGGAAAATTTTCCCAAATTGCCTTTCCCCTTTTTAATTTTACTCAGCAACGCGTTTTAAAAAGAGCGACGTTTTACGTTCCAAATTTTTTTGTTTTTGGGGTCTTTAATTGGGACGCACACCCCGCCCCATAGTCTGATTTTTCGCCATCACGACGCGACATTCAGTCAAAGTTGTGATTTTACCCCGTCAACGTGGTTTTGTTTTTGTGACAAAAAAGAAAACCACGTAAATTTAGGGGATCCGGCCCGGTTAGTTTTAATTTTTGTTTAATGTTGTCGTCAATTTAAACTATTATTTTTAACCCCCAAGGAAGATTTTCGTCCAGTCCAATTTAAAGTTACTAACTTACCCGCGCAACTTCGTCCGCTCTTTCAATATAATAAATTTCCCCCTTTTTTGGGAAAAAAATTGGGGGCTCCCTCCTATTGGTCTTAGCGTGATGGGTATATGCCTATAGCCTTTTCCCCGATAAATGGGGGGCCCAATCAACACTGAAAGAATTTTTCAAATCGGGCCAGTAGTTCCTTAGATTAGGGGGGCGTTCAAAAAAAAAACAAACAAAATTTTTGCTTTTTAATATTAGTATAGGGTTGTCTTTATTTTTTTACGCAGGGGCTGCCCTTTGTACGATTAAATCCTGATTTTATTTTTAAATTTGGGTAGTTTTCGTTAAATGATTTGAAAAATGTTTTTTTTAAATTTTAAGGGGGAAAAGTTTTTTACTAGCCACTAATTTTTTTACAAGGTCAGAAAATTTTTGCTTTTTTACTGGCAAAATTTAAAGGGGTGTTTTTTTTAAAAAACCGGGACAGAAGGCTGTTGGTGGAAAAAAGAAAAAAAAAATTGAGGGGATTATTTTAAAAAGTCGGAAAAATGAGGGGGAAAGGGAAAAAATCTTCTAATGTTCTTTTTTTTTTTTTAATTACCAACCCTTCTAAACCCCTGGCCTAAAACCCACTTTAAAACTAAACACTGTTTTAATAATAGGTAAATCATTTTAACTAAACACGGGGTATTATTCTAAAGCACCCTCACCGTCACATCCCTACCAAAAAATTTTTTGAGGAAGGGAAGGGAAATTCCAAAAAGGAAAGTAAAAAAACTATTCGTGGCTTAATACAAAAAGGGAAAAATTTTGCAAAAAATATTTTCGTTTTTTCTCAAAGTGGTTTTTTAACTTCGAAAATTTTCCTAATACAATCAGAAACCACAGTTTTCCAAAAGTTTCCCAAAACAGTTAAAAAAAAGACATGAAATTTTCAATTTTCACTCTCCAAAAACAAACCCCAAAGATTTTTGCTTGTCGAACGAGTGGAAAACTCAAAAAAAAAAAAAAACCCATATTTTTTCGTAAATTTTTGGTCACAAAAAAACTTGGGCTGATTCGAATACATGGTTCTGTACCGCTGAGCATTTTATTGAATTGTTTTAAAAACGCTTGCGAGTTTTTTTGGGCTTTACTTTAAAACCGATATTATCGGGATGCCCACTGACGGTGCGCGTCAAGCTTTGGTTTGGGAACGAAAAATACATTAGGCCCCTTTTGTGCGTATTCTTACAAAAAAAAAGGTCAAGAAATATAGAACTTTTCAAATAAGTCGTTGACCTATTTTAAAATCGAATTTAGAAAATGTTTGGGAAATAATAAACGTGAGCAAGGTTTGGTTAGATATCGAACCCCAAGGGCAAGGGGAAAACAAAACAAGGAATACGATTGCCCGGTTCGCTTTTTAACTGGTTTATTCTATAAACAATACCCAACGGGCCGGCGGGGTCCCTGCGGGGGGGAAAGGGGGCCCCTATATTAAAAAGTAATTTAATTTTTTTTTAATTTTTATGTTTCACCCTTTTATCCATTTATTTAGTAAGTTCACCTCGGAATTCGAGATACCCAGCTGTAATCTGTAAATACTTGTATAATGGGCAAACCCTAAAAATTTTTCTCAAAAAACCCAAAATATTGGGAGGGTGTAAGCAACTTTTTAAAATTTTAAGGTCAAAAGTCACAAAAATCGGGGTAAATTCGCTTTTTTTGGGGAAAAATCCCATTCCTTTTTGGGTTTCTGTAAAATTTTTATTCATTTTCAAAATTGTTAAATCCCCAAAAATTTTTCTTTAACTTATTATTATAACTGGACTTTTTTCTCTACACAGAGTACCGGGAAATTTTTAAAAGGGAGCCTTAAAATTTTTTCCCTTTAAAGGGTTTCCCCAACGCTTTGCGGGTTTTTGGTATCACCACAATTCTTTTTTTTGACACTTTTTTATACCTATCACAGAAATATCTAATTTCCCACAGTGGTCAGAATGTAATTTTTTATTGTTATTTTCTTGTACTTAATAAAAAATATTGTAAATATTTGTCCAAACATTTGGGGTGGTGGCGTTTATTCGTGAAAGGTTTTCCCAAAACAATTTCTTTTAAAATTGTAAAGATTAAAAAAGTTTCCTTGGGGCTTGGTTATAACTTTAATTTTTCCCAAAGGTTTTAAAATTGAATCACCACGATGATAAAAACCTTTTTTTTGGAAACTTGTTACTTTAAAATAATACTTTTGTCCTTAAAACTTCAAAACAAACATACATAGCTGAAAAAAGGTCTGTATACCCCATTTCTATTTTAACTATTTAAACCCTTTTGTTCAAACAGGGTTTTCTGTTTTCGCTCAAATGATAAACTTAAAATTGTTCCCTGGGGGGCTCTTTAAAAAATTTTAAATTTTTTATTAATGAGTTTTCCAAAAGTGGGCCCCCATGTATTGATTTAAATTCTGGGTTACAGGCTTTCCTACCTGGGGTGGTTCCCAAAATTTAACATAAACTGATCCCCTTTTTAGGGCCCGTGTTCAGTAATCCAAAAAAAACAATTCATTGCAAATTTCATGAAAAAGTTTCACCTCCAAATCTTTCCCATAATTCCTCTAATTTTTTTTGGGAAACAAATTTATATTTTTTATCTTTTTTATTTTTAAAAAAAATTTACTGCGATTGAACTTTTTAATTTTGTGTTCAAATTAAAAGTGGGGAAGAGGTAGGGCCCCTATAGTCTTATTTATTAATTTTTAAAAAAAATTTTAAAAAGTCAATCTCATTATTTTGTAACTTATTAGATAAAATTTATTTAAATTTTTAAAAAATGTCTAAAGAAATTTTCTCCAAAAGGATTTTGGGAAAATTGTTGGGTAAAGTCAATTTGCTCAATAGAAGGGGGAAAAATTCTTGGGTGTAATTTGGGGAAAAAAAATATGATAAAAAATTTAAAAATAAATTGAAAGGTTTTATGTTCCCACCTTTTTCAATGAAATTTATTAATAAAAGCTTTTTGTGTCGATTAGGTTTTAATTTATTCAATAGGGGCCATTTATTTGGCAAAATTAAAGGGTTTTGCATCATTATTATTTAAATTAAATTTCTAACATTTTTTTCCTTTTGGGGACAAAAACCCCCTTCTAAAGGGAAGTGACGGAAAAAGTACATCACCCTGTAACCCGTCATGTATGATTTCGGATACAGATACGGGGGGCAACTCACTAGCAAATTTCCTTTGAAACCCCGTCAGGGGTTTTGTCACGTAAAAAGGGGCAAATAATTTAAAAGTTAAATTTTCCTTCACAATCATTTGGGTTTGAAATTTTTCTTCACACTTCAGAGCCTCCCACCAAAATTGCCTGCATTTATTCCCGGTTTTATTTCCCCATGCTCAAATGTTTCGACATTTTTTTCATGGGGGAGGGCCTTCTGCTGTTTATTCCTTGCATTTTTTACTTTTTTCAAATGTTGGCAAAGGGTTAAAAATTTTTTTTTAAAAAATTTTAAAACTTTCATAGTTGTTGTTATTGGGTTTTAAACCCCCTTAAAATTTGGGACGGACAATTCAGAATTTAAAAAAATTTCCCATAACAATATGAGAAAAGGGGGGGTTTCGGCAGATCCTTACCCCTAAATTTTATATGATGGGTTTATTTGAAATTTGTACCGTTTATATAGTAAAACATTTCCTTACAAATCGATACTTGGCTATTTGTTGTCGTAATACAAACCGAAAAACCCCTAGTTTCAAAAACCCAATTTACCATATGGGGTTAAACGGTTATATTGGGTTTTTCCCCTCCGAACACGTGGGGAGTTTAACTGAGCCATCATCGAGAATGGGTTTTCCCCCAAAACCGACAACATTTTCCAAAAATTCCTTGGGAATTTTCCTCCTTTAACATTTTTTCCTCTGGGACTTAATTCCCCCCTTAAAACCTTCGCCCCGCTTTGGGGACCCCATCCCTATAAAAAAGGGGGGAACGAGCGACTTTGTTTGTAAAATTCGGGGAAGTCGCCGGTAGGGGCCCATATCCGTCTCAAAACCCCAAAGGGGGGAACCCTAACCCAAACCCCCCCAATGAACTACGCACTTTCCCACAGATTCCCAAGCATTCCCTCGCCTTTCTCCAACCCAGCCTTTTGCTCAACCACACCCTACAGAACCCGTTTGGCCCCGGGGGATTAAGGCACAGGCCCAAAGCTTAGTGGGGGGGACCGCACGGCCCCCTATTTTGATAACTAAATCACCGCGGCAAAAATTTAATAGAAGAGGATGGAGTTATGGAAAGGGTTTTTGATAAAAGGTATTTTAATATAATTTAAATAACATTTAAAAATAAAAACGTTTTTCAAGACATTAAAAAATATTTTTACTTGGGGTATTGGGCCCCCCAGGGCAACGAAAAACGACCTTTGGGAATTCCGATAAAACCTTTCAATTTTATTACTTTTCTGGATATTAATGTTATTTTAAAGCCTCTCCGGGGTACCCCGGAGCTGGGCCATTGATGATTGAAATCATGGGGATAATCTTGGGCATAGGCCCCCTCTTTAGAAAAGGGGAAAAGAAAAAAAAAAGAGGGCCCCATGTCCAAACAGGGACTTTAAAAAGAGGCTTTGATTTGGGGATGATATATCCTTCCATCACCTGCAACAATTTTTTTATTATTTTCATGTTTTTTTTTTTTATAAACGGTATTTTTAATTACCCGGGGATAAGGGTTTTTGCTAAATGTATACACATTTAAAAGCCTTTAAAAGTCCACTGGGTGGACATAGGCCTCCCCCTCTCCCAAAAATACACTTAAAAAATCTTAATGAAAAATACATGGTTGTTAAAAAAAAAAAAAAAAAAGGTTTTAAGGTTACAATACTTAAAACTTCAAATTCATGTACGTAAAATTACCCACCTAATTTACTTCAAGCTAAAAAAACTACTTATTTTTTTTTTGGGGGGGGGTTGGTGGTAAATATAAACCTCAAAAATTAAATTTTGAAAAAAAAAGAAAAAAATTTAGAAAAAAAATGCAAAAAACACTTCCCACACACCCGTGGTGAAGTGTTTTACAGACACAGGTGATTTTTCCCCAAAACATCCTTTTCCCCGTGATCACCCGCGTGAGTCGGTATGAGAGGGGGGCCCGGGGGGAGAAAGGGCCCCCGGAAAAAAAATCCTCCATAACGGGTCTTAACCCGGGGCCCCCGATGACGGCCCTGCCCCGGGGCTCGGGTTTCGAAACCAATCCGTGGAGTTCCACCAGGGGGACTCGCCGCCTCAAAGGAGATCGTGCGGGACCCCCTTATGATCCTGAAGCCAGGGACTCGGGGGGTTTGTCGCAGTTCGCGACGTTGCTAGCCTTCAGGGCCCCGCCCATACTGGGGGAAACCGGTTTGGGGCCATGGGGGCCGCACCCAAAACCCGAAATAAAAGTCCCCCCTGCAAGTCATTGGGGTCCCTTCATGTTGGGGAGGGGAGCCGCGCCAACGCACGGGGCCTGCCCCAACCAACCCTTTGGGGGGCCAGACCCTCGGGGAAAAGATTTTCCAAAATTTCCCATTTGGCCATCGAGTTTCGAGCCCCAGATACCTAAAGCCCAGGGGTCGATGGGCCCAT
>CADEBD010000533.1:0-24873 GCA_902825455.1 Arctia plantaginis
CGAAAGGGGCTGCTCTCCCCCCCACCAACTCATTTTAACCCAAGATGTCATCGAACGCGCCCATTTTGTTCATGTTGGTTGCCAGGCAAAAGTCTGCCACGCGATCGTCGTTCAGCATCTTAGCATAACCAGAGATCGATAAGTTTCGTTTCGTAAAACTGTCCTTCGACGCCGGAGTGCCGAGCCGCTTCTGTAGTCCATGGGAATGTCGCGACCTGAAACCGCTGACAACTGTCCACCGACGCGTGCAAAACGGCAGACAATCTGGAAATGTAAAACATTTTTGATGGTGAAAATCGTCACAAACTTAAAAGAAAATCAACATTTACCTAGAATATTTTAACGACGAGGAGCAGGGGAGGGGCTTTAGGGCGTCTCACCCCCTCTGACTAACCAACTGCAATAAACTTGTCATTTACATTTTATCTTTACATGAAAATTATTATCTTATTCTTTTGCCTCCACTATTGAGAACAAGACACTGGTGACGGTGGGATGTGATGAGAACGAGACACGGGTGATGGTGGGATGTGATGAGAACGAGACACGGGTGATGGTGGGATGTGATGAGAACGAGACACGGGTGATGGTGGGATGTGATGAGAACGAGACACGGGTGATGGTGGGATGTGATGAGAACGAGACACGGGTGATGGTGGGATGTGATGAGAACGAGACACGGTGATGGTGGGATGTGATGAGAACAAGACACGGGTGATGGTGGATGTGATACGTACAGTTTCATATTTAGTTGTGAAACAGTGTTCATTGCATCTTGAGATTTGCGTATCTTCCGTATAACACTGTGACAACTGCAATGATTCACTTTGTTTATCAGCTGTTAACTCACCCGTCAGTTTAGTGGACTCTGCAATTAATTAATTAATCTTATAAATTATATATAAAAAAAAAAATTGACCACATTTACAAGACTGAACAGATAGTACCAAGTCAAGTTAGTACTTAATGTTCAACACAAGCGACCATTTCCTTGTGCACCAACCTTTCGCAAACATTTCACTACATGAACATATAAAAATATATGGTATGGTGCTAACTATGGAAAATATAACACTCACAACAAGTGAGTTTTACTTAAATCTACTGATATCTTACAAGATTGGACACTCTGTGGGTTCAGCGGTCTGATATTGGACCATTGAACAAACTTGTAGCCTCAGAACTAAACATTGTAATTGTAAGACGCTCCTAGTTATTTAATTCTTCATCAGGTACACTGATGCTTGTTTACAATTTAAGATACAAACAATACATTCACCACATAGGCTATACATACAACCATAGTGTAACACACACTTGAGATAAACACCTCATGTTTATGACAATGTTTAGTATCAATATAAGTTAAACTTATAAGATATTTTATTGACACAAATACACCCTTTGGCCTTTGGCAGCCGATTTTTAAAAATAACAAATGTAAACATCAAATTTTTTGCGGCGGGCAGAAAGTAATAAAAAATGGTGATGCCACACCTTCTTAAAATTTGACAGTAGCTCAACCCTTTTTTTTTGGTACCAAAATTTACTAGCCTGGGAAGGACAAATGTGCCCCAACCGGGAAAATGATACACCAGTTTAAACAAAAAATTTGGGTTTTAAAAACAATTCTTTGGGTACTTTACGGGACCCTTACTCCCCCCCTAAGTCTGGTAGGCGGATAAAAGGGGGCACAACTTTAAATGACTTGTTCAGGTAGATTAACCAGCTCTTGCCCTTTCTCCTGGCCCCCGGGGTTTTTTTTAAAAATTCACAAAACTATATACAATCCATACATATGTATTTTGTGTAATACTACTTCTTGGATGATTTTTTAATTCCCTACACTTTAAAAAAATAGTTTTAAAAAAGTACATGGGCTGATGACCAAGACCAGATGAAAGGAACGTGGAAAAAAAACTGACATTGACATTTATAAATACATATAAAATCCAAGCCCCTTTCCAAATTTCCTTTTCAGAAGTGGTTTCCCAGCTCCAGGTTCTTTTTTTTTCCCGGGGGCCCAAAAAGGGGGGCCCCTGACCTCGTGAACATTTTTTTGGGGATTTTCCGAAGAAAGGTTTTCTGCTTCAACTGTTTTTCTATAAAAGAATCTAAAGTTTCAAAAAAAGTTCGCTACCACAAATTCTACATTTTTTGTGAGGGGAAAACCCCGGAGGAAAAGAAATCGGAAAAACCTTTTAAACCTTTCCCAACCCATAAAACTGCTTCACCAAAGACTACAAAAAAGCGTACATTACAAATTTGGTTTCCAAAAAGGGAACAGTACCACATAAATAAAATACCTGTGCGTTTTGACAAATTTGGGGAAAATTTTTTGGAAAATGTTTACTTAAACAAAGAAAAGAAATATATACAACTTAATCAATTTCAATAATTTTTTTTATTTCAATTTAAAACAATTTAAAGATAGCTATGATAAAAAACTTGAAAAATTTGTTATATTTTTAAAGGGAAAAAATGGGCAGTGGCTTTCTTAAAGGTTTTTTTACTCTATGGTGGGAAAAAATTTTGTGCTAAAAGGGTACACACAGGTTTTTTAAAATTTTTGAAAGTGGTTTCCATAAAAAAGAAAATTTTTAAAAAAAAAGCATCACGGCTGAAACCATAGAACTTTCCCTGAAAAAATTTAAAAACTAATAAAAAAATTTCCCCATTTCCCAAATTTTAAATATCGAACATTCATTCCCCCCCATTTGCAAAATATGGGAAAATTTTTCTTTTTTTAAAATTTAAATTTCCCCCAAAAAAGTTAATATTTTTTAAAAAAAAAAACACAACAATTTTAAAAAAGAAAATGTGTATTTTTTTTTAACGGTTTTTTTGTTTTTTTAGTTTAAAAGCATTCCCCCCTTAAAAAGTTTAAAAAAACTTTTTAAACCCGCAATTTTTCTCTAAGATTTTTAATCTTAAGTTGTGCCCCAAAGTGTAAAAAACCCAAATAAAAAACCCCGGGGCAAAGTAAAAAGTTAAAACCCCCAAAAATAAAAAAAAAAATGAACTAAAAACAGGAAAATTTGGGCCCCTTTTAAAACATAAATTAAAATTTTATGAAATTTACTGGCTTTGGTCTTGCGATTTCAAACCCCAATAAAAACGCCCAAATTAAAATTTGGGTTTCCCCAAAAAAAAAGATTTAAAACCAACAAAATCAATCACAAAAAACCGAAAATTTTTTAAAATTTAGTTCTTTCGCTTGTCTGGCCCTAGTCAAATAATAATTAATCGCAGTGTGATGTTTAGAGAGTCAAAAGTGTGAGAGGTTTAAAATCAAATGTGATTGTGATTTTATCCCATGCTTTCTATGAAACCTAAATCAAATCTTATCCCTCGTACGTAAACCACAAAATAATGTCGTTTTTCTACTAGGAACGTCTTTACGTTGGCAGCCCTGATATAAAATATACCAATTTTGTGTAATATGTAAGTAAATGTCAGAATTTTATAAGGGAGAGAGAGAGGGAGAGACGAGAAGAGAGGAAAGAGAGAGGAGAGGAGAGAGAGAGGAGAAGAGAGGGGAAAAGAGAGGGGAGAGATAATTTTCAGGCTTTTCATTTCTACTCCTAACCAGCTTTTAAAAAATATTTGTTTTTGGGGAGGCTAGGACACGAGTGATTTTGCCTACAAAGATGATTTAAAATGGTATAACTTATATAACAACGAAGTTCGCGCAAGTAGCACATCAGAATGCAATTGTAGGTATTGAGGGGTAAATTATGTAAGCACGTGAACATCTATACAAACAATTGAACACCTTAAACAAAGGCAATAATAACACAAAGGTCTAGTTCAGGAAAATATGAGTCAACAATGGGAGTAATGGCTGGTAAAAAGGTAGAAATACATCTTGCCACCTAATTTATGGTAGTCTACACATACATTACGTTTAAAAAAAAACTGTTGCAAGTAATTTCCTTAAATGACATTTCTCGTGTTTTTAGCGTCTTTAAAATTACGATGAAACACTAATATCCAAAAATAAATGAGATATTGAGGAAGTTCATTAAAGGGTTTAAAATTAATTGCAGCTAGTTTTTTTAAATACCTACTTTTCCTCAAATTAATTAGATCAGATCAGTATTTACAGTTTACTTGTTTGCCATCTTTTTATTTAAGATATTAAGGTATACGTGCGGAAGTAGGGACCATTTGATCTATAACGTAGGTATGATCCATATACAATTAGGTACAACTTCTTAGTAGCCTGATAATCTGCAAACAATAAATAAAAAAGTTTAGCAATCCGACGGGAATCTGGTGCAAGCCTTCGTCGATGGAACGTGACCTCGAGGTGAGAGCTACTGTGAGTCTGGGCCACCATGAAACTCTCAAGGACGTCCTAAGCCCATGCTTTGGAGGTAGAAGCCCTTGAGACAAGACTATCGGTCTCATTCCGCATCCGGGGAGGGTTTTGGTGTTTACCTGTGCGGCACCGTTTTAAGCGGTAAAAGTCCTAGATGTTACGCCGTGTGGCGAAAAAGGGGCATTTTCGATCTAGCTCCTCTAAGCAAAGCAATGCATGAAGACAGTGGCCTCAGGGGGTTAGGGCGGCTATAGCATTGCCAGCGACACAGGAAAAGAGTAAACGCCCGGATGCGGGGGGTTCAGGCGGTTTTCAAATGCCCCAAAGGGTTTTCATCTATCAAGGCAAATCAAAGGAAAGCAAATGTAACGTCGATTGATACGGGGCTCCACGCAGAGTTTTCAGTTTATAACTTTCAAACGGTTTTTTAGGGCCCTCACAGAACCTAGTAAAGCCATGGTTACCCTACTCGAAGGTGGAGTTAAGTTGGGGGAGCCCAATTTATTTGATAAAGATCGTGGGGGTAGTGGCGTCGCATTTTGGTCGACTTTAAGAGGGAAAAAGTTTTGTGAAATCACTTTAAAAAAGTTAAGAGTTTGACCCTTTTAGACAATCAGTTAGTTTAACAAATGTATGAGATGAAAACCCCATATGAAAAGAAGTGAACATTCGAAGAGAGTTCGCTAGTGTGGCTAACTAATCCAAACAAACACTCAAAACATTCCCCTGACTTCTTTAAAATAATTTGGTTGCTAATTCTATAAGGTAGGTTACAAAGTTTACTTCCCGATTTCATCATGCGAATTACAAAATATTACTAGATACTTTTTCAGACTCCGATGTAGAACACCAAAAAAGCCGTGTGGTGTCGTGGGAAAACCCGATAGGAACGAAGTTGTAACGATCGATTTAAAACGGATTCGGCACATTTTAATTACAACGCCATCTATGAAAGCGGCTATTACCTACATATTTTCAGTTGGTTTCAAATTTAAAAAACAATTTATACATTGGTAAAATCTCCTTGAGAAATGATTCCCTATCTATTCGATAGATGGCGCTGAATTTGACTGACATAAAAAGATAGAAATGAAAAAATCTGGCTTGCTTTCTATAGAGAGAGAGAACAGACAGAGAAACATGCGACGCCGCACAGCTTACAATAGCTTACTATAGCAAAAAGTGTCGTGACAAAATTCGTAAGAATTTTTTCCGTCTAGCCCCCTTTCACAACGCGCGACAAGATTTGTAGAACAATCTTTTGCTGCAACAAACAAATGTCATGTTCTGCGGCGGAAACGGCGACTTACCCAATAAAAAATATGTCTAATTCTTCCCTACTGGTTGTTTGAAAGTTAAAGACATTACAATGTCTATAGTTCGTTCTCGTTAAGAATGCAGTGGGGCCATCATTGTCCAGATAGCCACGCCCCGTAACCAATCAAAACATTACTAATTGAATTTTTAAATCCATTTTGTTAGAGCTCCCTGGATTAAGGTGGCGGCAAATAAACACCATATCAATCTATTGTTTTAATACTTCACATAATTCTTACACGTAACAGCCATTTTACCGAGAGAGATTTTTAAAACGCAGAACACCATAGACAATATCGGTTTTTTTTAAATTCTAATATGACTTCCAGAGGTGGAGCATTGTCTTTACTCATCACATTTAACCTTATGTAAATAGGGTGGATGACTGTCAAGTAAAATCAGTCGCAGTAACACGCCTTTACCCCGCTATTGTTAAATAATTTATATTTAATGTTGATAAACAATCAATAAAAATATTGAATGCATAATGGAGGACATTCCAGGCCCTACTTTTAAAATGTTACATTTATAATTTATTTTAAAACCTAGGATTCTACCTGTTGTATAGGCCCCCTCAACATTTTTACGTTTTACCACAAAATTTCATTTTTGGTTTTTGACTGTAATGTCAACTTCAACTTTGGTTAATGGCTTTGTGGGAGAGTGTAACCACAATTTCGCCAATGTCATGTAAATCAGTCTTTTTTTAAAGTCAAAAGTTGATAAAATAATAAGTATACGTTACATGGTTTAACTGACAAAATTTTGTTTTTTAAAAATTTGGGCTTTAATTAAAAATGAATAAAATCTGGAAGCAGTAACGAATGATGTTTTCTGTTTGTACCATATTTATTCCGTGAGGTTTGACAACGAACCACAATAAATGCGAGGGGGATTAAAAAGCTTCTATAAGTTGAAGACAATTGCTGGGTCATGGTGGCGCCTGCGAACAACTACAACCTCACTTCACTAACGACTAGAGAAGTAACTGTAACATGCACAGGCAACCACGTAACCTCCACTCTCCTCCTCCGCAATGAGCTTCTGCTTACAGTTTTTGTAAATATCAAACGTCGAACAATATACAGTAACACTTAATCGTGAACGTGTCAGCCACTTACACGAAGTGCGACTCTATTTCATCATTTGTGTTGGTGTCACAACAACAATGTCACCAAAATCACGTGGGTGGCGCTCACTGCCCCGGGGCGGTGGCGGTATCTTATCGTCATAATCAATTATTGCTGCTTCCCCATAAACTTACGTTTAGAAACCTATTTCCTATTATATAATTATATATTAGCCTTTCTACTTACAAATATATGCTTTTTGTATACACTTAAGTACAAATAGCGTGTTTTTTGAGAACCCCCTCATTTTGGGCTCAATACCAGAAACGCTTGTGCACAACTTGGGCGCCCCTGACCCAATGCACGGCACCAGAGACAGGGTCACCTTTTAGATAATATTTTTATATTTTTGTTGTAACAACAACTGAAAGCTGTTGATATAACAAGATAAAAAATGTACATAATGTGATGAAATGAACGTACTCATAAAATAAGGAAAGATTAAATAACTACGTAGCTTGGCAATTTACAAGTATGTACTACATTTTACAACAACATGTATGGCAAAGCGTCGTTGGCAATATTTGTACCACAACTACTTAACGAACTAAAGAAAAACATTGTGTGATAAACTCTCGGAGAATCCGCCGAAATGTAAAACGCTTCTCAAAAAGTATTACCTTACAGAGGAATGAGGTGAAACTATTACAGACTGCATATACACGTATATGTGTGTATGTATGTATATATATAATATGTATGTGGTAATATATATGTATAAATATAAAATTAAAGTATAAAAGGAAAAATTATAATAAAATAATCATCTGCCCAAAGTACTAATACAAAGCGAGTGATGGCAGTGATACATAAACCCCCTGTGGTTTTCTTCACTGTTACTGTATTTACATGAACGTAACCTTGTGGGCCCTGAACAAATAAAAAAAAAAAAAAACTACAAGTCCCCTTCTACCTATATAAGTCTTTCTTACTAAAAAGTTATCATACCCACCGATTGATCGATTTCAGCAAGCATTTCACCAGTTCCTAGTTTGTACAAAAATGTAACCTGTCTTTTTCTAGTAGAAGTAGTAGAGATAAAGAAAGACCCTTTTTACAGATTCAAAAAAAAGTTAAGCGCTTCAGCTGAGAAGTTAGGCGTGAAAGCTTAAGAAGCACGTGAATTTACAATGTTTGTGCTTTGGTTGTGATGGTACCGGGCTGAGCAGTGCGCCCCGCCAGTACATCGCCAATAAAAACAAAGGTATGGGGTAGTAAACAGTATTACAAAATATATATCCCGCAGACATAATAGTTCCCCCTTCCCTTCCGGCACTGTGCGACTAACGTGTGACTTCATATGCAAAAATTTAAATATTTTTTCTGTGTTTTTCGCACTAGTTCCCGGGTTTTTTGGGGGCGGCTAAAGGTTGTGTATAGTGTTTTAAAGAATATCAAAAGTTTTTATTTTTTTTTAAAACAAAAATATAGTGCTAAATTTTTTATTAACTATTGGTAGTAAAATTTTTTTTCTTTCTAAAATGGTAGGGGGTACCCTTTTGTTTATATTGTTTTTCTCTGCGTATTGTTTATTTTTAAACTTTTTCCCTTTTTTGAAATTTTTTTTTTGGGTGTGTCTTTTTTTGGCTTGTCGGTCGTTACGAGTTCCCGGACCCCGGGGGTACAAGTGAATTTCAAACAAAACCCGGGGAAAGGACATTTAACAAAATGTCACCTAGGGATTTCTGCCGAAAACAATAGAATAAACGAATTAAAAATTTTCGGATTTAAGGGGAAATGTTTCGTTCTTAACGGCTGATAACGGGGGAAAATACATTCTGGGGTTTGTCTCAACTACCGGGATATTTGGGAAAAAACAATGAATTTTAATATCAGGATCTCGGAGAATTAGGTATAAACGGCAATTATGGATATTACTCAACGAATTACCGGTATCGTATTTTGTTAGCAAAAAAATCCCTAGCAACGAACGAATTACGAATTTTGACGACAATGGGGGGAAAATCGCAACTCCAAAAAACATTTTAAAAACTACGGGACAAATTAAGCTTCGATTACCACCAAAATCTCCCGTCCCCGGTACTACTGAAGCGCGCGTTCCAGGCCCTTGTTTATTGCCTACCCACTACGGAACGCTTAGGGGACTATGCGACCTCGTCGAAACGAAAAAGCTCTCATGAAGGCTTTAAACCGAGGATGGGGTTTTCAAATTGTGGCGTTAAAAAAACCTTAAGGCGGCGTCCGTGTTACGTGTACTAACGAACGGCGCTTAAAAAACTGAATCTGTGGACGCCTTTAAAATCAGTGGGTTTTTGCGCTTAGAAAAACCAAAAGGCCGTGGGCCCCGTTAAAATTTAAAAAGACGTCCCTTTTTCTATGGAAATCGTGCCTTTCCCTAACGTTTTTATACCGTCAAATTCAAGGACGAATTAAAATTAAGTGAGAATATTTTATTAAGTCAACCAAAATTGTTGGGCATCGAAAACTAAAAAATGGGCGTAATGGATGGGTTTAAAATTTAGGGCAGCAGTTCGAAACTCTAGCCAACCAAAGAAAAACTTTAATAAGGGGCCCATGTAGATTCTAACGATATAGAAGTAGTTCGTTTTTTAAATTTTGCAAAATTCGGTCTTACAAAATTTTTTGCACTATTAAACCCCTACTTGTGCAAATTGCGCCGCCCACACGAAGGGCGAGCTTGTCCAATAAACACACCAGATTTTAACCCCGTGCGCACAGTGAAACGGTTTTTAAAAAAAACCATCTCCATCGTCCTCATACGACTGGCCACATAAAAATTTAAAACTGGAACACAAATTTAAAAACCAAAATTACTGAATTTAAACTTTTTAAAAAAAAAAAAAAAAAAAAAAAAAAAAAAAAAAAAAAAAAGTTTAAAGAGAAACTTACTAAGTAATGATAATTTTATGGCCGTTAATTTCAAAAACGAAAAAATGCTACATCAAATTAACCTTTAATTTTTAGAAAAAAAGTTAGACATTGTCCTTATACAAAACAAATTCAGAGCGCTCACTTGCTCGTAATGTATACAGCTTGACTCCCGTTCGAGGCTGGGATATATGTTGAAAATTCTAATTTTACGGTAACTCTTTCGTATCTTATGACGTCCCGCGCCGTTGCTGAATCTCATCCTCTACCTGTAGGTTTACGTATGAGCGCTATTTTCAATATCACATCCTTTGATCCCCTTACACCTTACGTTACGTCTTGCATTTCCCTCTTGGACTAAAATTATCTTTGGGCGCTGATTCATGCGTCATCTTCATTTGGTATGGCAAGTTGCGTTCAACCGACACGTTCGACGTTGTGCGGTTGAAGTTTTCTTTGCGGAAAAAAATCTTTTTATTCACAATACCCCCGATGCAAAAAAATTTTTTTGCAACCCAATGGGTGAGTCTTCTTTTGACGTGACGTTTAGCCGGCGACGCCCTCGATATCCGGATGGCGTGTCCTTGGGGGGGCCGCATCCTGTAGGCCCGCTTGTCGTGTACGATTCACACAAGGGGTTGCACAGGATCCACAAAGGGTTCCCTATAATTTTAATATAAACAAAAGGTCAACTGGGCTTTGTTTGGTTCCTTTTTGCACTCATACCAAAGACTTCGTCGCAGTATTTATCAGCTGAGAAAGCCAAAATACTATCAAAACTTTACATACTGCGTTGATGAAACTATGGTGCGGATCTATCACAAACACTCGTAATGTTTGGTGGAATGATAATTAGCCGAACAAAAGAGAAGCTACCGAAAGCTCGTAGAAAATTAAACAATTTTAAAAAAACATAAGTAAAGGAATTTGTAAAACTTGCTCTCTTTGCTCTTAAGTTCCGGGTCCCCTACAGATGCGGGAAAAATCCAAGGAAACTTAATTCAAAAACTTGTTAAAAAACTCGATAGAGAGGGCCCGTGGGGCACCTTTTTATCACAATTTAAGGGAAAAAGATCAATCGACCCGCATACATACAGAACATCAAAATTTAAAAACAATATACCACAGGGGTAGAACAAAAAGCAAATATCTTTTTGACTCCTCTCTGAATCGACCGGAAAAAGACCAGATCATCACCGACAGATCAGGGAGTGGCATCGAACCACCCCTGTCTCCAATTCTGATTTACCATTTCAGCCGAAATTTCTGGTATCTTAGATCCTTGCCCCCTAAAAAAGGCTTCGGGTGATGATAAATATCTAACAAAAAGTAAAAGAACTTGTAAACTTTCGGGTGCACGTTTTTTACTGTCTTTTAAACGTTGCATTGCGAAGGGTATTTCCTCGTATAGGCGGGGCTAAATTCGTAAAATACCAAAAAAATGGCACAAAACCACCGATGATCCAATCCTACCGACCATCCATTGTTCCATCGTTAGGAAAGTTTTAGAAAGTCTTTATTCCCCGGGCTTTTGCCAGGTGGAGTCAAATTTCTGATAGACATTTGGGTTTACGTTGGTAAAAACGACCGACGCTGTTATTCGGTTAAAGTTTTTCACAGAGTCAAAATTTTAAAACTGCTGGGTATTTTCTTAGATATATCTGGCCCTTCGACACGCATGGGGGCCCCTGCTGTTGCTGAAATTAAAAAACAAGGGGTGGTTTTAAAATTTTATTCCCTTTTCTCTTCGTACTTTTCACAAAGGACAACTAAACTAAGATTGGTCATCATTCGTGTCGAAGGGGGCTTACAATGGGGTGTCCTCAGGGGTCGGTGCTAGGTCCCTACTTTGGAATATCGCTCGACGATTTTTCTTACGTACAAAAACCCTCCGGATGTACTCTGAAAGCGTAAAGCTGATACGGGTTATTTCTGTGAATCTGATACTAGGCGGGGCTTGAGAAATTTGCCAAAAATGTTTGAATTATATCTCAATGGGGTGAACGTAATCGCTTAACTTTTTCACCCAACAAAAACCTTCCATTTTTCTTTTAAAGGTAACCTAAAAAACCGCCGACATTAGATTTGACAAATTTTCTGTAAAAAATAAACCCCAGTGTTTTCTAGGATTATTTTAGAAAAACTTTCATTTATGAACATTTAAATAGTTAAAAGAAAAATCTAAAAAAAGGGTTTTTGTGCATTTAAAGGGTTCAACTGCGACATGGGTCTATCATTAATACATTAAGATCCTTTGAGCTACTTTTTTTGGTATATTCTATGGTGGGGCCCGTGTGGGGCCATAGGCGACCGTAGCGCTGCCGTCGCAAACTGTTACAAGGCCAAAGCTTGCTCTGATATTTTGTGCAAACATATAGGGCGTTTTCACTGAGGCTTTGCCGGTGTTTTGGGAGGTGTCCTTTCCCGGTCGATCTCGGGGGCAGAGACGTGCCCTGTAAATATTCAAGACAAAACTGGAAACATTTCTTTGGGCCGCGGGACGCGGTAAAATTTCAAGATTTGCTTCAACACAGTCCATTCATAATGACCTCATAAAGAATGGCAGCAACGCTGGGCAAACATCCAGGGGGGCCATCTTTACCAATTTTTTCCATCTTTTGCGAACGGGTTTTCGAGGGCAGGCTTTAGGTATACGGTCGCTCAATTTTTTACGGTCATGGGAACTTTTAAACAAGTTGTATTTATTTAAATTATCAGTCCCATTGGGTTTAATGTCAAAAACCTAACCCCCATTATGACAGTCCCCCTCTCATACCTCTGGGAATTAGTCTTTGGGATAATACGTAATAAATGCTGAATCTTGCAGGTGACATCTGGGGGGGTATACTATGGGATCTTGTTTCAACTAGGGGGAATTTCCGTGCGTTTAAACGATTCTGCCCTACTATTTTTGAAAACAAAATCCATTGGACCGTAATTTTGTGGCCCCTGGTGCTTCCCTTTTAAAAGGGGGTATCCTTTTTACTTCTTTTTGCTCCCGCTTTGCTAAGGGGGGAAGTGGATTTACTGTATTCCAACCCTCCAATTTTTTTCTGATTAATTTCGTTCGGGTTCCAAGACATTTTATTTCTTCCTGGACTTTCCCCAGTGTCATAACTCGGGGTGTTCGTGGGTCACTGCTGTGGATCCCGGGTACAGGATTACAGTGGTGGGCGTGGGGTGGGATTAGTCCCAATAAAAAAAAAAAAAAAAGACATAATAAGTTCCCATCGCAAAATGACGCATACAGTTGTATCGCGCCTCCGCCTCACGCACAGACCAGCCCCCCCGCACGGGGAAACCTGGCGCTTGACCACCCCTTAGCTCTAAGGTCCCAACATTGACCGCTCCCTAGTCATGTTCACCTGAACTCTGCTGCACCGGCCTCGGACGTGCCCGTGATGACTCTTTTCTTACAATACATTATTGTGAAACATATTTAAAATATTTTTATCTCTTTACAAAATCTATACTAATATTATAAAGCTGAAGAGTTTGTTTGTTTGTTTGTTTGTTTGACGCGCAAATCTCAGAACTACGTGGTCCGATTTGAAAATTCTTTCAGGTTTGATAGTCCATTTATCGCAGGAAGGCTATAGGCTATATATCATCATGCTAAGACCAATAGGAGCTGAGCACCAATGATGAATGTTTCAAAAACGGAGACAATTTATTACTATTGAGAACGCAGACGAAGTTGCGGGGGTCAGCTAGTATAATATAAACAAAAATAACAATTTCTGAAGCTAGTTACACAAAAACAGATCGGTGTGTAAACGCTATGTACGTGTGACCCTCGATCCCCCATGGCGGTCTCGACCGCCGAGCCGAGTTCGGCGTTCTATAACTTTGCATGACACAGAGACGAGCAGTGGAAAGATAACACCACAAACCACGCCGCAATTTTCAAATTGATTAAAAAACGTTCACAAATAAAAAACACAAAGGGGTCGGAGAAGTCGCCATTTCATTGAAATGTACGAGTGTCTGGGCCAAACCAGTGCGCTTAAAGGGCTGTACCCTTGATCTCTTTTTTCCCCACCCTCAGTGGGGAATATTTAATAAATAAACATTAAAACGAGCTTAGAAATAGCCAATAATTAACTTCTGTAAGATTATCACCGACCTACGGCACACTAATCGTAACACAATGTACCCGGGCATTCCTTCGTTACCATTAGGTATTGCTTTAAATATAAACTTTAATTGTAAATTGGTTATTGTAAACGAGCAGACGTGACACCTGATGGAAAGCGATTAAACCCCCGCCCATGAACGCCATAACTCAGGGGTCATAAGCGCGTTGCCAGCCTTTGAGGAAGGAGTGCGCTTTTTTTTTTAAAAGGGTTTTAAAGGTCGTTCGGTCCGGAAATACCGCAGCCGATAACTTGTTCCACACGTTTATTGTGCGAGGGGAACGTGTCCTGAAAAGCTCACAGTGGTGGAGCGCCAATTATCCAAATGGTTCCAATACAAAATGTAGTGGTGATGAAAGATGCAGCGATAGCAGAAGGTTGCGGCCGGTATTAGTCCGAACGATTCTCGGGGCGCTTTTCCGTGATAATGAACCTAAGGGTTATTGAAGTGAGGGACCACTCACTACTGTTGATTTATCTGTGCTCATATTTGTAGACTAAATAAGAAAGTTTAAAACCCATAAATCATTTTAATCACAGTTTATTTACTATAATTATTTATTAAGTTGAAGTCAAAACAGAACACTGTTCTAACTCACTGGGTTTGAACAGTGACCACTTACGCGCAAAGACAGCGCCAGAGCCACGCTATTGTTTTGTTGGTGAATCAATTGTGTATAACCTCAGTACGATGTTATACACAATTGATTGTTACTAAATGAATTTAGAGCAAATGAAGGTTACATGACCATGTTCCTTATTAAATGCCTATATTATAAAACTCAACCAATTCTTACTAGAGTACCATAATAAACCATTAGGTGTTTGTTTCGAACACGGTTTAAACATTCTTTTTTCTTTAAAATCATTCTGTTTATCGTTCGTCAGTGCGATTACTTTTAGTTTAATCAAAGTGAAAAAAATTGACCAGTACTCGGTGATCATTGTCTCGAAAATAGTTAAAATAAGTGTAGTTATATAACAATAAAGTGTGGTGCGAGAGAACACTCAGCGCTGTGAAAGGGCAAACAAACACAATATAACATAATTTTTGACGTTTAACAAAAACATACATATTAACGATTTAACCAAACCACATGATTCAATCTGTACTGCGGGGCCACTAAACCCGCACCAGTCCGCTACCGATGAGATCCACAACTATTCAATATATCATATTTACATACTTCCATTACAATTGTACAAATAATCTGTAATCTACAAGAGAAACGACCTTAGCTCCACCCTATCGGACATAAACTAGTCCCCATATCAAATGAGCTGAGAGATTCGCATATATATATGTTTGCCTCTCGCCCAGTCCTGCCCCGGCGGGCCCCACGGGCCGCTGTTAGTTTTTTAAACAATCATAATCACTACGAACATAACGTAAGCATCACTTTCTATACACCAAGGAGGTGACTAAAGGGCAGTATGTGAAATATAGACCTGGACAGCCTGCAGACCTGGACTGAAACCTATCTGTATTTTGTATTAAGTTTACAATATTCAAAAATGGACCAATTATATTAAATACATAGGGGTAGATAGATGGAGGCCCCACATCCGTATCCGCAGATATACACGTTTATAGATCCGGGACATCCCCCACGTGTACATGTTTTAACATGTTTGGTGCGCGTGTTTGTGTACACAGGCAGAGCGGGCGGTCACAGCACCAGCTTGGGGTTGAAACCTTGCGGCTGCGCGTGGAGCGCGCCCCCGCCCCCGGCCGCCTGCGCCTGCGACATTGTCACTAGATAAACGCGCTCTGAGGATTTATAAACTATAGTTTTATGGTGATTTCTGATGTCTATACCTTCAGCGTCGGTGCGTCGCGTCCCGGGGCTCGTGTCGCGGCCGTCACGTCACGAGCGGGCGGGCGGCGCGTCGGCGAGCTCGCGCCTGCACCGTCACACACACGTACATGAATATTGAAGCTTCGCACTGTTATCGATATCTAATATTTACGAGAATAAAATAATGATGTTCTATTCGAATCATTGAAATCCTAATGACAATAGAATCGCGTAAGACGCTTCACCTTGGCGCCGCGATGTTGTGTACGCTACACGAACACCACACACAAAATTCACAACCGTTCGTGATTTAGTTGAAATTTTGAACTTATATTGTTTAAAATGTTGAACTACATTATAATTGGTTTGTGAAAACGCATCAGGGACGTGTCATTCAACTAACAAGGCGTTTTTCAACCGGTAACTTTACTTGTTACTAATAAATCTTTTTTTTACTAATTTACATCTTGATGAATCAAATACTAATATTATAAAGCTGAAGTTTGTTTGTTTTTTTTGAACGCGCTAATCTCAGGAACTACTGGTCCGATTTGAAAATTCTTTCAGTGTTAGTAGCCCATTTATCGAGGAAGGCTATAGCTATATATCATCACGCTAAACCAATAGGAGCGGAGCACCAATAATAATGTTTTCCCAAAACGGAGAAAAATTATTACTATTGAGAACGCAACGAAGTTGCGCGGGTCAGCTAGTACTTTAATAGATATCTGCCTTGTTAACAATTAAATTTTTTAAACTTTCCTTTTAAAACAGTGACCATTGGTGCTTCTGTTGTTGTTGCCCCGCGGTGTTGAGGAGCTGGCCAAGAAATGTAATGTGTAGCATCAGATATCGTTGCGTTGCGTTTTTTTATAACACGGCTCCTGGCATCGGTCGCCAGTTAGACATGTAAATTCATTTGAATGAAAGTACAGTTTATATCGATGTTAGTGAAAAAATTTTTCAGATTGTCGAACGTAAAAAACTAAGCCATATATGCAGGTAAAATATTCTTATTAATTTAACCATTAAATTTTTTAGTTTTTCCAAAAATTCCTGATATAAAAGATTTTTTTTAAATAAGTTTCTTCATTTTACAGTTAAATAAATTCATTTTCGGGTAGAGTTTTACTTGTAATTATACTGTTTGAGCCCACTTGTTTATGTATTATTATTTTTGGAACTGTGTTGGGAACAAGGGTATGAATAGTTGACCCTAGTAAATATAAAAAAAACTGCTCTGTTCATACTTTGGTACTTCTTAATACTTATTTATACATTCATATAAATCTAATTGTTAAGTGAAGGAACTATTAGTAGTTTATTCAGTAGTAGTTTATTATTATTTTCTGGGGTTTCCGTTTTTTTTTTTAATAATGATTAGCCCAAAAGAATTTTTTATTTTTTTCATGAGTGACGCTGAAAACCTGCATTAATAAAGTATTTTAACTGTTATAGCATAGCTTTATGTTAAATATACGTATCAGTCATTTATAAGTATCATCACTGTCAAAATATTTAAAAAAAAGTTGTTTTCATTGCTACTCGTAAAAAAAATATCGACCCTCTTTCGAAAATTTAGCCCCATCCCTAGCATTTTTACGGGCATTCTCATACATCGAACGATATTGTAGTGGTGCCATAAAATACATTAGAGTAAAATCATGTAATTATTGTAATTTAAAGGGTTCCTAATAGTTTGTGCCCTATACATTTCACCGTTGTTTGCAAGGGGCGAGTCTTATATCTATTTGTTTATATTTTGTTATGTGTTGAGAGGGTGGCGACATCGGTTTTGAAAGTGTTTCGGCGCTAACTCATTTCTAGTGTCTTATTATTGCGATTTCAGTGATTCGAATGCAATGGTTTTGCTATTCACCTTCAGAATGTTTGCGCGAGAGGGGGTGTGTGGGCGGGGGCGAGCGCGCGAGGAGCGGGCGCACGACCCGCGCGGAGCTGCGCTCACCTCGCTCTGGTCGAAGATGGGGTTGCGCGCCCCCCCCCCGCCGCGCCGCGCCGCCTCTGCGACCCTGGACCGACAACCCCGTTTTTCTACTTACAAAATATTGACCCCCATGAGGTGAAATGTACAAAAGAAAATTAATTTTGTATTTACACAGAAGTAAACTAAAAATGACGATATGTCGTATAAAGTACCTCTGTTTGTAATGGGTCCTTTAAAGCTCGCAATTGTACTACTTCGTAAAAAGTGAGGGATCAAAGGACATCGCATCGGTTCAAGTTTTCCTCCCGAGTTGACCCCCTAGTCGCCTCGAGAGGAAAACAGAGGAATAAGGGTGGTGACACTTTGTATACCGAATGTCTTACCACACGGAAATAAAACGAGTGTCCAAAAGTAATCACAAATAATGAAATAACATGTAACACGGTTCAAATATAAGTCGGTTAAAATAAAAAAAATATAGTACGAAAGTACAAAAATGAAAACTTAGAACAAAATAATAAAAATCAAATAATTGGGCGACTTAAAACAGCATTGAACATGAGTCGGTGAAGTGTAGACGGCAGAGTCGCCATGTCGGCGACATAAAAGCGACGCCGCCCCCGGGCGCCTATATAATATACCTATAATCACTTATTTTCACAAATTAAATTTATTAAAAATACTACTCTATCAAGAAAGTACCCCGGGGAAAAAATCAAAAATACACAAAATTTTGTTATTCATCCCAAAATTTTTTTTACCTATCACCTTCAAGTATCTCCTTCAGAAACGATACACTTACGCCAACGAATAATCCAACCATCAAAACATTTTTTAAACCCCTGTTTCCGGAATTGAGTTCAGTTTTTCGCCGTGAATTCTCCTTTATGTCTTCTACCGATTGACAACGGCCACGAAGTGGGAATTGAGTTTAAGAAAAAGGAAGAAGTCGGCTGGAGCCAATCTGGGGAATTTGGTGGTTGCTCGATGGTATTTGTTTTTCTGTTTGTCAAAATTCGTTCACAATGATGGCCTTGTGCGAAGGCATCATCGTGGTGCAAAATTTTAGAATTTTCTTTCCACAAATCGGGCCTTTTTCGTGAATTTGCTCCCTTAAATGCCGCATAACGCTCAAAAAATATTCTTTATTTACCGTTTTACCTTCCAGCAAGAAATTTCCCAGTGCAAAAACACCGCGATAGTCAAAGAAAATAGTCAACATGACTTTGAATTTGATAGACTGGCGTGGTTTTTTTTTGTTTCGGTTCAGTTGGAAGGCGCCACTCTCCGAAGCTTGTTGACTAGTTTGCATGTCAACTCGTAAACCCACGTCTCGTCACCAGTAAAAATGCGTTTCATGAATGTGGGTCGGAATTGACTCGTTCTAGCATGTTACGACAACGATGTACGACGACAACAATGTTATCATTACGATAATTTGTTGTGAGCGCATCTCATCATCACAAGGACACAGAACGCATAACACTCAGCGATTCGCGGTGGCTAAGGACCGACGACTGTACTCACTGGATGAACTAATTAAAACGAGTGTCCTTCATCTGATGACGCAATAATCAACATATTTCGTTCGTTCGAGTGTAGTAACAGCGCAACGTGGGGATTACCGGCCGCGTATACCTACAGCTGATCGCCGCCTGAGTCAATGTGTTATGACTGCATGTACACATGATGTTGCAAATTACGAAAACAAAAAAAGTGTCCTGTTTCTAAAGCATTGAATATTTTTTTTTTCATATTTTGCAAAACGTCTAGAAAAAAAGTGCTTAATTATGGTTTAAAACAGAAAAGCAAATCAGGCGTCTCTCAGTTTTTATCGGAAAAGCTATCCCTGAGTCGATCGACAAAATTATCCAAGAAAAGGAAGGAGGGACAGAGCGCCCTCGGGACTGACCTGCGGGGGCGGCGGCGCGCAGGCGCGACACGTCGGCGGCGGCAGGCGCAGCGCGCCCAGCGCCGGCAGGATGTACGCAGGTACGGTTGCGCAGGAGTGCCACGACCGACCTGCACACAGCGGACCGGGGTACAAAAACTTTTCACGTGCGTTTTGTTATTTTAGCTCGAGTATGGCGAGCGGTGGACTCACTGACATCCGGTGAAAGGGGCGGGTACTGGGCCTGCGCTCCCCCCACAGCGCGTTTTCCGTTGACCCTGCCGCGCGCGCCCCGCCCGACCCCCGCCACGATGGCGTGGTCCTCCAGGTTCGAGTACTCCTTCGTCTTGCCCCTCGACGCCCTGCAACCGAACGTCCCCAGTATTTTGTAAACCGTGACCGTGACCACCGGTTTGGAACTTTTTCACTCTCTCCGAGTCTGTCGCTTTTTTTAACTCCAGTGTAAACCTTTGGGGGTTCACATTCGAATGTGAAATCTGCTTAAAAGCATAAAAGAATACGCTTGACATATTATTTTTTCAGATATGCTGATCACGCGTTCACGTTTAATATTGTTCAAAAACACTTATCCCTGAACAACCCGGGGACTGCTACTTTTCAAAATATTTTAAATTTGCATTATTTTTTAAAATAATACCGTAAAGTAAATTTTTTTAAAATTTTAAAAAATAATAGATCGTTCCCGCGGCATTTTGGGGCAGGGTCATCGTTCGCCAAACCTTCATATTTCGTTGATGTTTATTTTTAGGCGTCAATTTTTAAAATTTCTGTTTCGAAGTTCACAACAAAACCCGAACACTCGTCACTCATTTTAATCACTTACTACACCAAATTATTATTTTTCTCCTTTGGCGGGACTAAAGACAAGACAAGCAAGGGGCTGTTAGTGAAAAAGTAAACTTCATACATTGGGCACCGCCATTTACTGATTGGTGTTAAAGGTCACGTGACTCACTGATAAAAATCAAGGGAAAATAGAACACGGAAAAGGGAGCAAACCTAACCGAGTGGCAGTGACGTGGGCCGAGCACAGAACTCGACATGTCGTATAGTTACCGTTTGCTGATGGTGTGCGTGTGCGCGTGCGCGGCGCTCGCCTCCGCCGCCACCTCCACCGGCGCAGGCGTGCGCCCGCGCTTGTTCGGCGCGGCTTTTAACTGAAGGCTTCACCAGTTTAGCAGGCTCGGACACCGCCGCGCCTTCGTTATCAGCTGTGGCCGTCCCCAGCGCGACTTGTCCTACCGTTCGGAACATGTTTAGCTGAAATCTTTGAATAATTTCCTCTGATTACGGACTTCTCTAGGGAGGAGGCGCTGTCCGCTTCACTGGCCGAGCGCTCGGTGTAGCTTTTAGTGATCGCAGAGACTGATATGCGATTACTTTTCCTGGTGCTATCGGTGTCCCGTTTTTCCGGCTTAGAGTTGTGACGTAACGACCGCGCTCTTCGCTCGGTTCGCTTCCTCTGCCGCTGTCGACTACCGTTTCTCGTTCCTCGTCACTGTCGGAGTCGGGTCGGCGTCGCGTCACTCTCTTAGTTCGCGACGACTCGCGCTCGTCGACCGTTGTCACCGCTATCGGAACTGTCTGTGGTGTCGCTGGGTGTCCCCACGAGATCACGAGGCAAACTCTCGCGCTTGTTGCGCTTAGGGCGGGACTCGCCGGGCGGCTAGTTTCACCCATTTTTAAGCGTTTCGCGTTTTTCGTCACTCCCTGCATCATCCTCGACACGATTGCTCTGGATCAGAGTCGAGCGACGCAACGACCTACGCTTGTTGTCCTTCGGATGCGTTTTCACGTCTGCTCTCTATAGGTGTTTCCAAATTTGTCGATATTAGATTTATAATTTAATTCCAATTCGTTTTTCGGTCCTTTTGACGTAGAATTTCAGACTTTTTAAAAGACGCTGCGCGACCTGAGTTACCGATTACTCTTTGTGTGTGTTGCGAGACGAGGGGAATGTCGGTTCTTATCGCCTTTGCCGTCGTCACTAATTACCAAACGTTTATATTTATACTGTCCCGTAACGACACGAGGTCCCTTATGTTTTGCGCAAGTTATTTTTAACTATTTGGTATTTTATTGCCACGAGAATTCTGAACATTCAAGTTCGTCGTCGCTATCGACAGTTCGGAAGGACCATCGATGTGGGCCGCGGGTCCGCCGCTTCTCGTTCTTACTTCTCAGCACTCGCCTCTCCGGTTTGCGTTTGTTTTCTTTGTCGGCGTCGGCGCCGGTGGGCGTGGGCGTGGGCGTGAGGCCGAGGCGGGCGGCGAACTGCGGCAGCGCAAGCGCGTGGCGCTCTCGCAGCGCGCGCTCCGTGAGCGGCACCGCTCTACGTGCACCAGCGGGTTGATCGCGTAAACGCATGCGCTTGTAGTGTCGTCGGCGTCAAACCGCCGAGGGCGTCGCTCCGCGTCCGTGCCCCACTGCGAAACCCGCACGTCCGACCGTATCTTTCGTTTCCTTCACGTTTCCTCGGGTTTCCGTCGTTTAAAAACTCCCTCTGCTTTTTCTTTCTTCCTTCACACCTTCTCTCTCCTTTTTATTTTTTCGAACGGTTTTTCGATTCTCTTCGTTGACCGCTCGTCGTTCTGGGCTGCGTCTCGCTCGCTCGCCGCTCGAAATGTTGCTCCGGTCGTCACAAATCTAAAAAGCGGAACGACCGTTTTTCATTGGGCCGAGAAAGTTGTGGGGGCGGAGGTGCGCGGGGGCGGAGCCCCGCTTCTTGCGACCCGCTGCCGCCGTATTGTGCTTGGGATCACATCTGTGGGTTTGCGGGGGTCGCTGGAGTCGTAAAATTTCGTCGCTTCAAGGTTGATCGAGAGCGTGGGGTGATCACCGCAAGTGTTGCACGGCGGCGTCGAGGGTGCGCGGTGCTGAACGGCCGCATCCGATCCGTTAGTGAGGGACCCCCCTTTAATATAGCAAGGCCAGCGGTTCCATTTTTTGTGGAACAATTGCTTGTGATGAGGGCGTCATTGTGATTGCATTTGTCGAAAATTGTTGTTATGAAGCCTGAAACATGAAGGGGGCGGTTACCTTACAGTTGATTAATATTTGGTCTTTTTAAAAGAGTGCCTGTTCACTGTGCTTGGACTGATGTACAGCAGAAAACAACACCCAAATTAAACACTTCAATCACTTCATCAAGATGCTACATCTTGGTGTGGAGCAGCTCAGGTGCTTTGAGATTATTTTTATTGTCAAATTGATTATAAACAATTTTGTCACACTCTGTTTGGCACTGTTAAAGGGTAACGGGTATAAATGTTACATCAAAAATGTTTTATTTGAAGCATGAAGAAGTTATCAGCTGGTGGTTATTTTGGTGATAGTGAGAACAAATACCAAAGATTATATTTATTTATAGGTTTACAGGGACACCTGACTATAACCTCTGTGGCGACTCCCACATACAAAAAACAGAAACATACTACAATGCCATCTAATAAAGACACAGAACCGGAACTACGGAGAAACTACTAAAAAAAGAATTGCTAATCCTGTAATCGCGATATAAAGAATTCCCTCGCCGATTAGCATATATACAACTGCCCACCATCACCGTTGGGCCACGGCCCCCCCAGGCATGATCACCTCGCCTGGTCGGAGGATCCTCCCTTTGTGTTGGAGGGACATGACACCCGTTCCTCCACACCTCCAATCTCACTACACATTTTTTGTTCCACTACCAAAGTCGTACTTTTAAGATAAATTTCATAAGAACATATCACTGTAAAGTTTACTGACAACTTCTACATGTGAGGTAAACCTAAGGCTAAGGTTTAGCTTGAATTTGTTTTATACCTCGACATCTATTTTATGTACGAGTAGGATATTCTAACTTACACATAAAACTACAACTCACCCATGAGAGTAGATCACATGATGATGGGGCACACATGGGATGGACAGGCTGCACACTCGGCATAGCCCTCACAGTGGGAGTTGGTGGCGGCTCATTCCTACGCACAACACAACACTTTGCATTACACACACAATGTAAGTTAACCACTAAGTAAGTAAGGGCCACTAAGGTGCCTCTTATAACAACACATAGCTTTCATTTAGTTTTCTACATTCCCTGTTTGAACCTTATTTTCTAATATTTGTGTGCCCATTTTGGGAATTGGGACACCTTCACATAGGCTTCACCTAGATGTTTTAACATCATTACCGCATTTTTGGACATGTCATGTACATGGTACATGTCGTACATACGGGTACATGTCGCTTAAATATTAGACATAGAAGTTGCACACATTGATTATTTTGCAGCTCCACACGCATACATCTTTAAAAACAAATAAATGTTACCGTATAAGTGACTGCTGATATTGGTTAAGTGAAGTTCTGGATAGCTAGATACTTACATACATATACTAGCTGCACGAACAGAACTAACTCCAGAACTGATTAAATAATGATTTATTGAATTGTGCTGTAATCTTTATCTCCAGAATATTTATATTTTTCTTAATGAAAATGCAAAATATCCTGGTTCTGTATCTACCTCAATACGGACAATCGGGGCCCGACTCGACGGCGCTAGGCAGGTTCGCGGCATGCGCCTGCAACGCGACCAATACCCTGCGCTTCGTCGCCACGCGCAGGCGCCCGCGCCTGGCGAAAACAAAGCGAGGGCGCCGGGACCATCCGGGTAAACCTCACCCGACCGGGGGTTTACTTCACGCCATCGCCCGCCGCCCCATATGTAAACTTCGACCCGCCACGTGACTCAAACACGTTCCTGTTAGAAAACCCAATACAAAGCCCCCCACTCACTCTACACCACACACACAGCACATTTTTTTTATTATGATACAGGATACGCCCCCGGTATAATAGAGAATAAACGATACCGTTACATTCCCGCCGCTTATCACTGCTTGTTTTCACCATTTGGCTGTCCTTTGTCAGCTTTGACGTATTATTATAGTTTTGTCTTTGGTTTTGACAGCCACTAGAGGTGCTGCTCTGGAGAGTAGACATCAGTTTGCTTGAATTTGTCCGATTTTTACACGAAGATAATATAATCAAGGAGAATGATTGATTTCCCGAGATCTGGTAACAACATTAAAAGGTATCGAAGTCATGAACACAATATCGAATATTTAAAAAAAACTACCTTATGCTCCAGCGATATTAGATGACGCTCCGGTCTGGCGACGGTAATGAAACAAGAAGAATCTAAAGCTATAACAACGCACTGTACCATACACCGTCAGCGTTAGCATCAAAGACTTCCTGCTGTCTTAAGAATACAACGGGAAACAGCCGTAAAAATGGTAAATTAATCTAAGCAGGGCCTTAAACACATGCCCATTTAAAAACTATGCACTGAAATGGACTCAACCCTGAGGCCTTGTCTTCACCAGAAGTCGTTGGGTGTCGAAAGTAATATGTTGGAAGTTGTACGAACTCAGGCAGAGGGTTTGGGTTTTCGTTTTGTTTGTTCGT
>CADEBD010000534.1:0-25220 GCA_902825455.1 Arctia plantaginis
GATTTTTTCCCCACAAAGCGATTTGCAAACATTACGAGGGTTTCTTTATAAAAGGTTATAGGGGAAAAATAAAGGAAAAAAGAGGGAGGAAAGAGAGACTGATTTGGGGGGAAAAAAGTGAGAACTGGTTTTGTCTACGTTTGGTAGAAATTTCGAGAAAGCCAGTGAGTTACTGTAATACAATGCTGCCTCAGCATGAGATTGAGTATCATTCCAATCTGCCCCATTTACAAGTAGAACAGTGTCGTTCAGCGTACGTTATTATTTTGCAATTTCTTATAGCCAATTTGCAAAGGTCGTTTATGTATATTAAAAACAGGGTAGGTCCAAGGACACTACCCTGGGGCACCCCAAAGAGCAAGGGGTTCACGTTCGCTTATGACACTACCCATCCTAACATACTGAAAGCGATCCTCAAAATAGCTTTTGAAGAGATTGTGGACAACGCCTCTAACGCCAATACACTCCAGCTTCCCGAGTAGGGGTGGAAATAGGAAATAACCTACTCTACTCTACTCACTTGGTCTTAGAGGGGCCTAGTGAAAGTTTATGTCATTTCTACTCGATCGTCAAGGTGACCGCGTTCGGCGCTGTGATGGTTTAGAGTTCAGCGTGGTCAATCGCAACGGTGAACTGGTAAGCCGCTCTGATCTATCCAACTATAGGCCTATAAGCCATGACTCCCTGTTCTCTAATATTCTGGAATTCATAATCAACTGACAGCTCCTCTGGTACTTAGAAAACTTACTTAGAAATTCACCAGCTATTCAATGACTGACAATATGGTTTTCGCCGGGGTCGCTCAGTTGGTGATCTTCTCGGTTATCTATACACACCGGTGGGCACAGGACGATCGAGACCAAGGGAGAGGCTTTGTGCGGTAAGCTTGGACATAGCGAAGGCCTTCGGTAGGGTATCTCATAGGGCGCTTCTCTCGAAGCTCCCTTCCAATAGGCCTTCCCGAGAAGTTATGTAACGGGGTCACCAGTATCCTTACAGGTAGCAGCATTAAGGTCGTCATCGACGGTGCATGCTCCGATTTGAAGTCAGTAAATGCGGGTGTTCCCGCAAGCTGTGTACTACCCACCCACACTGTGTTCTTCTGCATATCAATGGTATGTTACGAACTAGTGGCATCCATTGCTATGCAGATGATAGCACGGGAGATGCCTTTTATACCAGCCGTCCTAATATTTCACGTGAAAACGTCATCGAGAAGTGGAAACGAACTTGTGTCTGAAGTTGAAAATTCCTTAGAGAGGGGGTCGAAAATTTAAACTAAAAAAGGACACAGTTTTGCGCGTTCATCGCAAAAAAGATATAGTTTGTCGTATCGCCTCGGTTCGAGAGCACCTTCCTAACTGCTATCAGCCAGTATGCAATCCTAGGCATCGAGATATCGAGCGAAGTCCAGTTTCGTCCATCTAGAGGTAAGGTCAAATTAGCCTCGAAGAAACTCGCTGTGCTGAACAGATTGCACAAGATTGGCAGTATTACACTCCAGCTCATCGCCTTTCAAATTCTATAAAGGCGCAAGTCTGACCGCATATGGAATACTGTTCTCAATCTCTATGCAGGGGCATCACAGTACCAGCTTCTCCCTCTGGACCCATCCGGTCCAAAGAAAAGTACAGTACCAGAATCCGGGGCTTTGAACATGTGATCCTTTTAAGTGATGATTAATTTGATAGTCAACCGAGCTGGTACTGTATCTGTATTTTGGTACTGTATTCTTAAGTATTCTTAGCTGTTAGTCGCACTAATATAAAAACAAAAGCGAGTGTTCCCTCACGTGAAAGACATTTACACATATATGTATGTTGTTACAGGATGTATATATGTGTAGCCCTCGTGTTCTAGTAGAACACATGGGTGCTTTGATACAAGCTGGGAAAAGTCTCGCTGGAATTACTGCTGGAAGCCTGCTGGGCCTATTCTCTATGGGCCTGTTTCTGCCCTGGACCAACGCAACGGTAAATATGTCATTATTTTCTTTATAATACTAACCTACAATTTTTGAGTCCATTAAAAGTGCAAATGTTAATATAGAGGGTCTTTTGGGGACTCATGCATGGCCAACAAGAGCCTTTTACGCTCCACTCTGGCAAAAAAGGTGATTGCATGAAATGATGGCATATTTTGTTGTACTTTATTACACTTATTTTTTGGTATCAACTTTGCTACGATTATGCGCAATAGATACGCTTCTCTTTTACGCCAGTTACTAATTCAGAAGGCCAATTCTCGGAATAAAAGTTTGGTCTCAATTCAGTTCCGGTTAACTTTTATTTCGGTCATTTTACATGAAAATGTGTGATATTAAAGTGAAAATAATCGGTGGGGACGTAGCTTCCTCAGTATGAAAAAAAAAGTTCAAAACCTTTTTAAGTCTTACACGCTATGTCATATCTTTTTTACCTTTTTTACTAAATGTGATAACGCATATTTAGTATAGATCCATATATCAGTAAAATTAGCTAGGCACATCTATAGAAATAAATAAAATTGGAGTGTCTGTTTGTAATATTAAAATAACAGCTTTTTACTAAATGCATATGTATGTTTACACGGTACATATGCCAAAATAACATGTTTTACAATTTTTGTCTGCCTGTCTGTCGACGGCTTAACCGATTTCGACGGGACTTTCACTGGCCGATAGCTGATGACATAAGGAGTAACTTAGGCTACTTTTTTTAGACTAGCTTCGCCCCGCGGCGTTGCCCGCGGTTATAACAAAAAAACGCGGGTAACACCGCTGGTCTCAGCTAGTGCTGTATATAATATAAAAGGGTCACCATAGTGCCCAGCAATAAGGCATTTTCAGTCATTTTAATATTAAATCACTATTTAGTTTATTAAATACAGGGCGCTCTAACAGGCGGGATAGCGTCAACTCTACTCGTCGGCTGGATATCCCTCGGCACCCAGGCAGCTATGATCCGCGGTGAGATAGTCCGTACCTCCTAAGCCCGTATCTGTTGCTGGTTGTACGGAAGAACACGACGCTACCAGAATTCACACCACTATCTTTCAATAATGTGGAGTTTGACAGGTGGTATACTTAAAAACAGTTGTGGGCACCAATCTAATTGCATGTTAAAAAATGAATTGGTATTCTTATAGGCTGAAAAATACTTAGGTATAACGCAAAATACGTAAATTTATAATTCTCCCGTTAATCATTTCATGATCTTTCCCCAAATTACCTAGACAATATTCAGTCCTTTTAATAGTATTTAAAGTATTTAAATATTACTACGAGTATAATAGTGGTACAGTTTTTAACTAATGACATGGGAATAGCTATATCGGTGAGAAAATAATTTTAGAATAATTAATTTTAATTTTTTAGAAAATAATTTAATTTGCTAAATATATAGAAGGAAGAAACAAAACTTTATTTTATCATGAGTTTAATACCAAAACTATGAATCTTGCGCCTTTATAACAGCATTGCACATATAACAATGCTGGCGTTAAGCAGAAAGTTACATAGTTAAATTCGAACTGAGTGTCGCTCAAGAAGTTTTAAAAATGTTATTTTATAATTAATTATTTAGCCTTCGTTTAATTGACCCTCCTCTTTTTTTGAAGTTGCTTGATTCTTTATGCTTTTTATTATATCCATATATGTAAGTCTACTTGAGACTTATATATACTTATATATATTATATTTATTTATAAGTAAATTCGATTCCTTATAAATTTTTCTATCCCTGTTTCTCATCCCTGAGGTGAAGTTTTCTTCTAATTTGAATAGAAATAACGTAAAGTATACCCTAACTGACTTGAAAAATAATTTGCCAAATCGATAGATAAATTACGGAGTTTTGAGCTAACAAACATAAAAAATAAAATTATCCTTTTTAAAGTTACTTTAAATGTAATAACCACTGTAGTTTAGTTTAGTAAAGGTTATCTACTGGATAATATTTACCACAATATTTAATTCCAGTTTTACTTTTTCTACACTAATCCTTCTAGTGTAGTATTCATGATACAGTATTTCTAGTTCCACACTACTATTTATGTAATAAGAGGCTGCTATGATTATTTACATCACTGGTTTATTTATAGAAGCGAGACATTAACTAGTGATCGTATTAACAGGTCAGGAACGTTCTTCCTGTATAGACTGAGCTACTTGTATTATACGCTCGTCGGGATGATTGTGTGCATCGTGGTCGGCTCCATCGTCTCGTATTTCACCGGACCCAATGATCCAACTATGGTAAGATTTTAATGTGATATTTCAGTACATACTAAATGTATTTAAATTCGTGTATATTTTAAGAACTTAATGATTGTTTAGTTTTTAGAAAGTCGTGTATTACAAAAACTGACCAGTATGAAAATAAAACGGGCATTTGACTGCTTCGGCGGGTTCGATTCCCGGGTCGGAACAAATGTTTATACCTATGATTTAGAAATGTTTGTTTAGGAGTTTGGGTGTTCTCTATGTATAATATGTATTACAAAAAAAGATTATAAGTATTCTATCAGTCAATCTAACTTTCATAGTACAAGCTCGGCTCGGGAACTAGGCTGGGTTGTGTGTCAGATGTCCGAAAATATTATTATTATTATTTATTTATAAAGACATTTAAAATTGAAAAAGTTCTATCTTAGTATATCACTATGTCTAAAATGTGTGTTGATCTATGATTTTCGACTCTACATAAGACGAGTAGTTTTTTTTTATAAAATAAACAAAACAACTTCGCTGGCAAATGAACTAGAGATTGCCTTTTTTTTTTTTTTTTTTTTTTCCGTGCGGAAATCCCCTCGGATACCACCTGTCGGTGGCATGTCGGACTCGAACCGACTAAAACCGCACGCCTTCGCCGGGTACTAATAGCCGGGGAACCAGGTATACCCTAGAAAGGAAGGCCCTGGTGCCCCGACATACCTCGGGTCATCTACAGACGAGTAGACGACCCCCGCCCCGTGTGGGAACCCCATGTTCCCTGTGCTCCCTGGAAGCGAGCGCGCTTCGCAACGCGCTCGCCGCCACCCCGGCCTGCTTCTGCTAGGGTGACAGATGGCCTCACCTGTCACCCCCAGGCCTGCGCTTATGGAGGACGGAGGTCGTTCTGCGACCTCCGGCGCCTGAGTCGCCTGCGCTGCCTGGCCCGTGCCCGGGCCTGGCGGGCCGGGAGAGTTCTAAACCTCTCCCGGTCCCGCTCCGCCGTCTCCTTCGCGAGCATAACTTGCTCGCAGAAGGAGACGGCAGAGTTCCACGCACTCTCGCTCCGCACGATAGCCGCGATCAGGCTATCGAGCGAGAGAACTCCCACTCCGATGGCCGCCACGAGGTCTCGCCTCTGCTCAACCCACGCCGGGCACTCTGCCAGCGTGTGGAGAGCCGTGTCCACGGTCCTGGCCATCGCAGTGGTGGCACTCAGGCGTTGGCTCCTTGCGGATCAGACACAGGTGATCTCCGAAACATCCCTTCCCAGTGATCACCTGCGTCAATCGGTATGAGAGGGTCCCGTGACGCCTCTCGAGCCAATCCTCCATAACGGGTCTTACCGCCGCAATGACGGCGTGCCCGGCGCTCGGTTGCCCGAGTCGTTCCCTCCACTCCCCTATGATGACCTGGCGGAGTTGGATTTCCGGTCCTCGCTTTCTCGAGTCTCGGGGCATCGCCCCAACTCCTGCGCCTCCTTGCGCCACTGATACAGTGCCGCAAGGGCTCTCGCCTCCAGGTCCCACGGTGGATCCAGACGCCTCGCGGAGCAGTCGGTTGCCCTGGCAGTCATTGCCAGAGCCCTATACCAGTCCCGTACCATCCGCGTTGGTTCGGGGCGGTCGATGGCTCAGCGGCCATTTATTGCCGGGTGGGGAAGGCTTCCATTGCTCTCATCCTAAGAAAGGGTGCTGGCTTCGTGGCAGTGGAGTGGGGGGTAACAGTGGTTTTTGGGGTTTTACTTTCTCCCAAACGTGGCCCGCCGATATGAGGGATACCTGCCGGGTTTTCAAACTGCATTCGACTCGCCCCCGTCCGGTATTCGTCCCGGGTTTACTTCAAAGCCCCCTCCCAAAGGGAAGGGGGGGACACTCGGACAATGCGAGGGGAAGGGCTATCCTGGAAAGGGGCGGCTGGACTGGAAACCCCCGACTTCAAATCGGGGCTCTTTTGCACCTGTGTCGATGGCAGGGGGATCGATTGTTTAAACCCGTCATTGGGGGGACTCCCTCTTTCGTGGACATGGTGTCGGGATGGCGGGGGGGGCGGAGGGAATTTGGGCATTCCCTTTCCCGACCACCGGGAAATCGAATTTGATGTGTCTCTCCGCCCCGTGACCGCCCGCGTCAGGGTAGAGAACCTCCGCGACGAGGGGCCCTCAAGCGCTTGACCGAAGATGGGGCGTTTCCCCCCATCCCAGGGGGCGGATTTGGGTTTGGGGGAAAAATTTTTTCGTTTCCCATCCAGAAGAACAGGCGGCCCGTTTTTTGGGGAAAATTATGGCGTCCCTATGTGTTTCCTCAAAGCCCCGATCAAAGGCCCCGCCAGGAAGGGGCCCCTTTCTTTGGGGGAGCGTGGGGGATCTCGCAGCTGAAACACGGTCGCGAGTTCGCCCCCCCGTTCTTCCCAGCCCCCCGAAACGCAGCTACAACAGGGGAAACAAGTACACGGCGGGAATACGCTTGCTTTTAAAAACTCTCACGATGCAAACGCTGAGGCCAGGGTCTTTTCCCAAAGAACCATCCCGGGGGAAATGGATAGAGACCCCCTTGGGGGGGGCCCCTCCAAAAATTTTACTGGGCCAAACTAAAAAAAGGGGGCCCCCCATTTACTGAAACCCTTTGGGCCCGGGTTCCTGGGGAAAAAGTGGGAGACACCTCTTCCCAAGGGTCCGGCCAAATCCCCCTTTATCTCTCCTTTTCAAAAGGACCGGCAAATCTGGTCCCCCCGAGTGTTAGGTGACGGAGGAGAGCTGGACCGAGTCCCTGCGGCACGGCCCTTTCCCCCACCCTGCGCCCCCGGGCCTATGGTATTCCAGGGCGGGGGCTGGTGTAGCTCTGTTCCCCCCCGGGATTGGGGGGCCCAAAATGGGCGGGGGGTTTACAGATTGTTTTTAGCCTCGGTTTTTTCCCCCCCATGGGTGGAAAAAGCCAGACTTGGGTTTCTCTTTTAAAAAAGGAAAAGGGAGAAATGCGATTTTCTCCCTTGCGTTTCCCCCAAACCCATTTGGGCCCGCTAACGATTCCGGGGGAAAATCTTTGAGAGGGTTATCTCCGATTTTGTATCAGCGGGCAAATGTCGCGAGTAGGCCCTGATCTTCGGACTGCCATTTTTGGGTTCCGACCCGGGGGGGTTTTCGACATTTGGGCGCATCAGGTGCGTTCGCTCCATGTCCGGGGGTCGCAGTCCTCAAGGGGGGTTTGGGGGTTTGGGGGTTAGCCTTGGGGTTTGTCAACGCGTTCGGGCCCCTCCCCTTGGGGAGGCCGGGTAAGGCGGCCCTTGAATTTTTATGATGGGGCCCCTCTATCTGCGGGGCCCTCATTTGGGGCCTACTGCGCGATAGGGCAGTAAATTTTTTCGTCGGGGGGGGGTGGAAAATTTGAGCAGGGGTGTTGGTGGGTTCCCCCAAAGGCCCCTGTTTTTTTGGCCCTTTGGTTTTGTCCTTTTGCTTTCGATGTGGTCCTTCGCACCCCGTCGGCCCCCCTGCCTTAGTGTTTTTCTGCTATCAATGACACTTTCATCCCGGCTAGAGGGTTTACACTTGACGGTGCTTCGGCTCGCCGAAACATTGGGGGGGCTTGTGTCGTTTGGGAAAATTTTATGAGCTGGGTTTTGAGGGTGGCGCCTCAGAAAACTGAGGCGATATGGGTTTTTATGGGCCTTTCGTAAGCGCCAGGGAAACCCCCCAGCTCATGCCCCCCGGGGGGTTTACGCCCGAAGTCCCGGGGGGCCCTACTGAAGTACTTAAAGGGCCCCATCCGGACGGTTTGGGGGGCTTCGAAGAGCATTTCGTTTCGATTAAGGGCCCCCGAATTTCGCGGGTACCGGGGGCACTTTCATCGTCTGCTGCCCAATCCCCGGGGGCCACCTTTTTAAAATTCCCCGGGCCTATATGGGGGGGCGTGGCATTTCCCTGGTTTCCCTATGGGCGCCCGTCGGGGCTAAAACTTGGCGGGTTTCCTCCCGCTGCAAGGCTCTACTCAAAACCTACAGCGGTTTATGGCCCTACGGGGCCGTAAAAAAAAAAAAGGGGTTTTCGTACCTCTCGTTTGAGGCGGCGAAAGGGGGGGTTGGCTTTGTATCCAACCCCTTTGATTCTGGCCGACATGGGCGCGATGGTCCCATGACCAAAGTCCCCTTTCTTTCCCTTTTTAATGGTGGGGGGAGGCCGCGCCCGGAAACCCTGAGCCCGGAATGCTACGGGGACGCGCATACCAGCTTTGGGGAGCGTGGCAGGCACGGCTTGTAATCCGGGCTGTGCTAGCCAACCCCGCCGTCGGAGCCGTTTTTGCCAAGCTTCGAAGCGTGGTAGGGGGGAACGACTGTGGTCCCTACCGGGTTGCTCAAAGCTTACCGGGCCGGTTTTTCTTCGGGGGAGTATCTGAATCGAATTGGACGGGAGGCTACGGCACGATGCCACCATTGCGGGTCCGACCGGGACTCCGCCCAGCACACGCTGGGAAACTGCCCTGCATGGGAGTCCGAACGTCGAGTCTTGGTCGGACAGATCGGACGAAACCTGTCACCGCCAGCATTAATCGCGGCAATGCTGGCGAGTGGCGAGGGATGGGCAGCCGCGGTCTCCTTCTGCGAGGACGTTATGCTCCAAAATGAGGCCGCAGAGCGGGATCGGGAGAGGGCCGATCCCGCTCGAAGGAGGCGGCGAAGGGGAACGCGGCAGAGGTCGCTAACTCCCCAATCGCCGCCTAAGGGTCACTGCGGCCACATCTTGGGGCGATGTGACCGCTGTAAAACGACCCGAGGACGGATGACACTCCGGTGCGGCCGGGGGTGTGTCGTCTAAGTCGGGACGCCGTTGCGCCTTTTACTCTGTAGAGCAGTGAGAGGCGCGATAGCGTCCTGCCCCAGGTGACTACGGTCACTCCGGGATGTGCCTCAGACCATGAGGTACGGCAGGGAGGGACTCCAGAAGTCGCCGATGCGTTTCCTGGAGCTCCTCCCGACTGCCGAGGTAGGCCGCCGCGGGGTTAGTGGGTAGACCGGTTCTCCGGGAGCCCCACACGCGCCCTGCGTTTCCCCAACGGAGGGTATGGTGGCGAAAAGCATTCCCCGCGTGAAAAAAAAAAAAAAAAAAAAAAAAAAGGTCCCACGGTGGAGTTCCGGCCAGGAGACTCGCTGCCTCAAAGGAGATCGTGCGGTACCCCCTTATGATCCTGATGGCCAGCATTCGCTGCGGTCGTCGCAGTATCGCGACGTTGCTGGCCCTCAGGGCCCCCGCCCATTACCGGGGCACCCGTAAAGGGCCATGGACCGCACAACCCCCGAGTAGAGTCTCCTGCAGGAGTCCATCGGGGTCCCTTCATGTTGGGCAGCAGGCCGCGCCAACGCACGCGCTGCCCCAAGACTATAGATGTAAAACAACATTTTTGAAAAGTCGCCTACAAAAAATAACAGTTTTTTTTTTTTGTGGGAAATTTTTGGTCACCTGAAATTATGGTTTCGTTTAATTAGTTTATAGAAATCAATAGAAAGTACCCACCTACATTACCTACTACATTAAAAGTAAAACTAAAGTATGTAGGTATCATATACTTATTTATTATATTCTTTATTTTCTTTTTTATTTTTTAAAGACAAGTCTCCCATTAGGAATATATACATATATCCTGTGTCGCGGGGGACTTTACAAACATACTTGAAACGGACACAAAGAACACCCAGACTCAGAACAACAATTTGTGGATCACACAAAGTTTTGTCCCATGTTGGGATCGGACCCACAACACTCGGCGTAGTAGGAAGCGGCGTGGTGACCGCTTAACTACTACGCCATCCGTGCAGTCAAATATTTATATTACACACACTAGATTAAAAGACGTCATTAACACAATGCCGTCCATTTTACTTGCACATAAAAGAGACAAACGTTATGTCTTCAAAGCCGTCGCGATTAACGACGTCAACGAGAGTGCGAGAGTGTGAGTTTAGTTTTAAACTGAATCAAATTGATTAAATATTTACATCGTTGAAAACAATGAAAAAAATGTTTATTTACCAACACAGAGTTTTAGCTTATCAATAAAGCTTTTCAAAACCTAAGTAGGTAATACCTACGCTCGGTCGGACGGACCAACTAGAACTAAACCCGCTAAGCATATTAATATCAGTATATCACACAAATATTTTTTTTTACACAGTTTATAGGTACTCCGTCATATCCCTACTTCGATAAAATCAAGAAAATGTAGTTATATTTAAAAAAAACATAGTCATCAACACCAACCGTTAGAAATTAAAAAAAAATGGTTTATTTCTTTTTTGAAAGTTTTTTTTTCGTTTAAAACGGATTGGTTTAATGGGTTTTAAACCGGCCTTACATCTACATATTTGCCTGAAACCCAAACTTAGACCTTTTTCAATGCCTTATTTTATTTCGTTGATCACTATAACTTTAAAACATTTGTACTATTACAGGCATAAATATATATTGGACTTTAATAACTTTACCTAGCCGTTTTATATAATGTTAAACTTAATACTTAAATTTTTGAAACATTTTATATTTCTGCAGTTAATATTTTTTTTTTACTTAATAATTTAAGTGATAGTGATAAACAAGGTTAAACAAACTGAATTTCCTCAGAAATCTTGTATAAAACGTAAAAAAGGACTAGATTCTCAGTTCATCACGATAATTTATATTTCTTTACATGTTGCCAGATTACTCTAAAACGGTAAGATTATCATCAGTGCAGATTACGATCCTGGGGAAATACGATAGATTTTTTAAAATTCTACGGCTATTTTTTGTAAGTACATAAAAAGCACTACTTGATATAGTTGAACTGACGATGAAAACGACAGATTTACAGCAAGCTTGCATAGTATAAATCCTTTTTTTTTAAGTTGAACCAACTTCAAACAATACTAAGAAAGAGCACTAAAAATAAAAAATAAAAATACAAATCACAATTGCAAAAACTAAATTAATTATAGTACCTTTCTTAACATGTATTGCTCTTCCTTAGTATTCTTTGAAGTCAGTCAACTTTTTTTTAAAAGGATTTTATTTTACCATTTTTTGTTGTAAGATACGTTTGTAATGAGTAGATATGATATTTAGAATAATAAGTACTGTACTGTAATGTTAGGTACATTACAGTACTTTTTGTTCTAAATATCATATTACCAAACTGTAGTATGTTAGGGAAGCCAAATTTTTTTTTTTTCATATTACTTAATTTTCCACCACTAAGAGTGGTATTTTTTCTTTACATATGAATGCAACCAAAAGGGAACTATACTCTACCAAAAAATAAAGAATTTTCCAAATCGGTATAAAAATAAAAGTTCAAATTAATTGCGTAACAAACTTTTGTGGCTAAATGTTTTTTGAATCTCATTTATTACTTTCTCTGTAAACCAACACAAACACATAACAAATATCTTGAAAGAATAAAACAAGGTCAATACATGAATATATTCATGAAAGAGTAATATTTTAACTCCTAAAGGTCAAGGACTCTTCTTCCATCATCAGCTCGACAACATGAGATAACGACTATACGCAAGAACCTAAAACACTTCGTCGGGGCTGTAAAATTTGAGGTTTTGCCTAGATTTCTCTGATCCCAGAGAAATCTAGGCCAACCGTCAAATTTTCAGATCCAGACCCAATCATCAGATCCTGATTTGGTGGTTATGGGACCACCGCGGGAGTCATTTTGATTACAAAAATAATTTTGAATCGGCCTATAAATGACGAAAAACATACAAAAAGTATACACTTGAATTGAGAAACTCCTCTTTTGTGTTTTTGAAGTCGGGTAAAAATAAGTACATGATACATGATAGAGGTATTGCAAGTCAGTAATTTATTAATGTTACTAAGCAAATTATTCTCCTCGCGAAGTAAAAGGAACGTTTCTCAAAATTATGAGGTGATTGCGTCGTGAAAATACTTTTTTGTAGACAGTTATAAGCCTTAGACAGGACTCACCCATAGGGGTGAATGATAATATGCTGAAGATATTCATCTAATTATAATTTAGGCTGATTTATATTTTTTTTGATCATCTTGAAGTCAGTGACCCTTATACAAATAGATATTTGCCGTTATATAAATCTGTACACCTACATAATTTCTTTTACACAAAATTGGATTAAATCACAGGCCGCTTATTTAAGCTTCAAACTAACTGATTATTTTCTTCCCTTGCTTGCTTATTATATCAATCTTAATTTATCGTTTCACGTGGGACGGGCCAATAGCGTATAGTGATTTAAAGAAAAGTACAGTCCATTTTTAAATAAAGAGATATAACAAAAAACAAAGCGTGTATCATAATTATCTCATTTAAAAATCAGAGGAACAAACCAATTAAGTCACAACATGATGTCACATAATGTTGATGCCAAATTGACAAGTTGTAAGGAAGTCAGTGGATTATCCATACTAATAATATAAACGCGAAAGTGTGTTCGTCTGTGAAAAAGGGGTGGAAATTTGTGTGGGGAATCAATAACTATTTAGATGAAATTTGGTATGGAGTTGCTATGATTCTTGGGGAATTTTTTTTTACCACGATAACCGACATTCCTATCTTTGTTCCTGAACGAATAATTTATTGTTACTTATTGTTTGAAGTATACCTATACATACACATTTCTGTAGGTGTACAAAATGTGAGACGAGGGCAAGTGACTAAGCTTCTGTTAATAAAAGTAGATACAAAATAAATAAATAACACTCAGTGGAGTTTAGTTAAGCTCTCAATACGGTTTGAAACTAGATATACAATAGATGCATACATGAATGACATAGGTATATATCCAATTGACTACGATATTAAGTAATAGAAGTGTGGTACAGAGGAGTGTCATTATGTAATCTATGATAGGTACACAATATTGATATCAACGACCTCTCAAGAATATTATCTCTATTGCATGACCCATTCCACACATCAATTGTTGTAGCTATAAAGTTCGCTCATGCAGGATTGCTGAGGTCTGTTAATAGTCGATTAGCCAAATTGGTGGTCAAGGCGTCCAAAGTAGTCTTCAAATTGGCATTCGTGTTGAAGTGGGTCAATGTTTAGGTGCATCGCGATCTCTTGACGCCAATGATCCACCGGTGGCTGCCTGAGCAGCACCCGCACTGTCGACGCCCTCGGCTCACTCAGCACGACATCGAACTGCACGCGAGAGAACTCGAAGAATTGCGGGCCAACTCTGCTTACAATGTATGTATTTTAATCCCCTCAACTTAGTAAATATGTATCTGCCTACGTATTGAATAAATGCTTTGATTATAAATTCGTTTCTTCTTAGAAATTAGGTTAAGACTTATTATGTTCAATATCCTTACATAACATAAACATTTGTTTTTTTTTTTGCTAGTTCAAATTCTGTTTTGTTTCAGGACTTTATAAGGCTTCAAACGTTTTATCCCACTTTTTGTAATAAAAAATTACCAAATAAGTTTACGAAACGATAACTTATAAAAAGAGCTTTTTTAAAAAGAATTTTGAAAAACAAACATTCTTTGTGGATTCAAAGTTGTTTCAAAACAAGAGTCAAATTGTTGATTTGAAATTACTAACTCTGAAGAAATTCGGTAGCAGAAATGCTTTGAGTTTTTAATTACGAAAGTCTTGAAATCTTTTCATTTTCAGTTCTACCATCTACTAGTTTTATTTTAATAAAACGGAATCCATGCGAATTATTCCAGTAGGGCTGCTAGTGACTATGTTTCCTCGTTTGACACGAAACTGATACATGAAACCAGTTACTTGATGATGTTTATTATATTATAGACAAGAAATAGTTTTACCCCTATATGTGTAAGAAAGAAGGGCCTCTTAAATCTAAGACATACCCATGAATTGCGCTTTTTTGAAGACGATGTACGGAAGAGGTTATATATTTTATTTTTTATTTCAGAAAATAATTGGCAGCCAAGAAGGGGGTCGGCAAATCAATAACAATATAAACATTAGCTAGTCATTGAATGACAATATTTTAATTATGTATATATATATATATATATAGTATAATTATAAATGTAGTGTTAATAATTTATTATTGAACAGTAATAAATATTTTATGTTGAATATTTATTTTATTTCATTGTACCCTAGGTGGATGTTTATTTTCTTAATAAGTTTAGCTATATGTTCACGATCATGAGACGTAGTTGAGTTGCGAATGCCTGTTGTAGACGTGTATTTGATACTACACATCAGCAGATAATCCGATAAAGTGGTCAAACACACGTAATAGTAAATGCAGGTACTGCATTCGGTACTTGGAATGACAGATCTAATGTCTGTCAGAGCTATGATCTACTAACCCAACAGGACAAATTCATTTTCTACATTGGCATCAGAAAAAGATTTAGATACTTAATTTTCGGTACTCCCCCAATTCATCCCGTGGGTGTCGTAAGAGCCGACTAAGGGAGCAAACTAAGCAGGACAACAGCACTGCAAAGAGAAGGAAAACTTGAAACAAACCCTATACCAACCCGTCTGGCCAGCGTGGTATAGTAGGCCAAAACCTCCTTTCTAAGGAGAGGCCTATGTCCAGCAGTGGACTAGTATAGGCTGTTGATGATGAGGGTTAAGGTGTATGTTCACTTAACGATAGAGATATTTTCTTACACCGGTTACAAATTGAAATTACCTGGCGATCGCATTTCTACCGTTTTGAATGTCTCACAGGGTCAAACGAGCAGGCGGGTCACCCGATGGTAAGTGACTACCGCCCGCCATGAACACCTGTAACGCAAGTGTCACGTGCGTTTCCTTTCTCTGTGCGAGTCCCCCCAGAGTAATTAGGGGGTATCGGGCTCCGGTCGCCTCACTCACACTGTTAAAAGCGACGAAAGAATGTAGCTTGAATTGTCATTATACACACAGAAGACCAAATATCGTTATAAAAGTTTCGTCTCAATCAGTTCCGATCAACATTCGATCTCACAACTGTCATAAAAGGTATTTTGTTAGTAAAATTGAAAAGTATTACTAAGACTAGCAATTTATCGATTAAATTTCCAGTTACAATATGATATAAACAACTGTGTTTATATCATATTGTAACTGGAAATTATACTGATAGTGAATAATATATGACAGTTGTGAGATCGAAAGTTGATCGGAACTAAATTGAGACCAAAGTTTTATAGCTTTACGAATACATTCTTACATATTTTTAATAGCACACACTGTTTAATAAATCAAATCAGTCAGGCCCGTTTAGATCTGTCTGATTCATAGGTAATCTGTGCAACCAAACTATGGTGTGTGTGTGATTGTGTGTATGATTTGTTGCACCCTTGAAAATGCCAAAAAAACACGCGGCATAAAGGTTAAAAGCGAGAAGATTCTATTGATCGTTCATAAATATTTTTTAATGTTCATTCGACTCCTAGTAACAGCGACGCCTAAATACTTTTCTAAATACTTACAATTTACAATTCTAAATATTCACAATCACAATCAAAAGAACCGATATCAGAAGCTTCAGATAGTATAAATATGAGAATTATTTTACTAAGCGACAAATGGATTATCTAATACTTACCTAAACAGTACCAATTATATTAACTTATTCCTAGATAAAGCCAAATACATATAATTACGACTATCATGGCTATCTAATACTACTGATCCGGATACACTTCTCTGGGATGTTATTGTTGACGTTGTTCAAAATAAATAATTTACTTTTAAATAGTATTACTAAATTATATGCATTTACAATATGATGAATAAACTATATATTTAATTGCCTAATTTCAACCTTAAGGTTTGAAATTTTTCTTCAAAATCGATACCTAAATGATGGAGTTTTGGGATAACAAACATATAAAAAACTAAAAATTTCAGCCAGATTCTGGACCTTTTTTTTAAGTGATTTACTACGCATACGAATTTATTGTCGTACTATAATATTTTGTATAAACTTTGAATATAATCTAAAAAAGGACATATCCTTGCGGTTAGGTAGTTTGTGTAGCAATCATTATTGTGTCACACATACATACGTACGTATGTGTATATTTACAAAAAAAAAAGTATCTACGAGTAAGTATTCTTTCAGTCAATCTAGCTTTCATAGTACAAATTCTGCTTAATTTGAAACTAGATGGCGTTGTGTGTCAGATGTCCCAAATATTACTATATACTATATTTACTAGCTGATACCCGGGACTTCGTTCGCGTGGAATTTGAAAAGCGCTGCTCTCTTTCTAAGGTGAAAAATAGCCTAAGTTACTCCTTATATAGACAGCTACGTGGTATTAAAATATTATCAAAATCAGTAGAGCCGTTTAGAAGATTAACCGGAACAAACAGACAGACAGACAGAAAGACGGACAGACAGAAAAAAAAATTAAACTGGTTTTTAGGCATAGGCATCGTGCAAATAACCGTGTGAGCATGAAAAACACCTATTATTTTGACATTACAAACAGACACTTCAATTTTATTTATTTGTATAGATTTTAGTGGAACACCAGCACTAGGATATGACCTGGTTTGACCTGATACAAAGATGCATCTGCAATTCGATTCGTTGTGATTCTATTATGTTTTACATTATATTGAAAACCAGCTCACTTTCACATTATAATATGCTATCATTATACACACGCATAATATTATATAATACCTTAATCTTACACGCTTGAATATTTCTGGCCATCGACTTTTTTAACTAATCAGAATAGCTGCCTAAGACGCTCCCCCTTATGTGTAGGGTTCATGTAGAGTGGAGGTACTCAACTAGGTGTAAGGTATTCGCCCTATCTTAATCTGACAAGCTCGAGTCAATCCTGAATCCCTTCTAGGGCTCCCCTACTATAATGTACGTTATAAATTCACCTAAACATTACTTTAAAAAAATATTTTCCTTTTAACAAAAAAATGTTTTTTCTGTCCTAAATAAAAGAGTAACATATAGGTGCGGCGGACTTTATTGTTGATCTACTAAAGACTGATATTTTTTGAAAAGTACAATACATTCATTGAATTGGAAACCGTTTGACCAACGCACGCAATTGGTCTATTTTTCTCCGTTTTCAATTACACATCTTGATATTTACACTGAAACACATTAGTTATCATAATTATTAAGAGAGAAAAGAAATTATACCTAATAAAAAAAACATCCAGTCCTTCAGTTTTATTCTTACGGGATGCAAATAAGACAAAATTCTTTTAATTATTTGCAACGATTTCTAGGATTTTTTTTACCTATTCATCGTGGACATGTATGCAAAAATAGAAACGGAAAGTTTAGTTTACATACGCACTGAACAGACGCGATTACCTGCGAGATGCAATACAACAAGATAACAATAGAGTGGAGAACATGGGAGGATTAGTTATCTTACCATCAAGCATTATCAGAGGTCCACGTTATATGCATGAACGTACGCAAGACTCCTTTAGTTATGTTCGTAAGTACGGTCGATCTGACCTTTTTAGCAACTTTTACAACTAACCCAAAGTGGATTGAAATTTCACTAGAACTTTTTCTCGGTCAAACATCGTACGACAGCATGACAGAATAGGTCGGGTGTTTCACCTCAAGCTAAAGCTGATGGTTGACCTAATCACTAAACAAAAGGTTTTTTGGATCTTTTCTTTGTTATATGTAACAGCTTCACAGCTAAAATCAGGTTATATGGTCCAAGTATAGATTTAGATAATAGAAGTGTGGTACTTTATTCACCAGCATTATACGTCGTACGTAATATCGAGAAAATTTCAAGCTCATATCAACGTCGAAGTATGTAACAGTATCAAACAAATAAAAATATATGTAAATATGTGAACAAGGGCAGTGACCAAGCAACAGTGGGTTTTATAAATAACTAGCTGACCCGCGCAACTTCGTCTGCGTCTCTCAATAGTAATAAATTTTCTCCGTTTTTGAAACATTCTTCATTGGTGCTCCGCTCCTATTGGTCTTAGCGTGATGATATATAGCCTATAGCCTTCCTCGATAAATGGGCTATCTAACACTGAAAGAATTTTTCAAATCGGACCAGTAGTTCCTGAGATTAGCGCGTTCAAACAAACAAACAAACAAACAAACAAACAAACTCTTCAGCTTTATAATATTAGTATAGATAAGAACAATGTAGTTACGAGATTTCAGTCTGGCCGATATATTAGCTCTTTTGAGTTTTGCAGGAGAGATATCCAGCAGTAATCCATCTGGACGGATATCTTGAAAATATGCAGAGGGTGTAGTGACAGAGCATCTAAAATCTCAAGACAAACTACTTTGCTCGAATCCTTTAACTTAGTCAATCAGATGTATTTTGTACAACATTGTTTCATCATATTATACCTATAAGAAACAGCGAATGTTTAACCGCAGAAGACGTGGAGCAGTTGTTGTGAACCAGGTATTTTTAAGGAACACATTATGGACAGAGTTTATACTGAGCATACTGAATAACTCTGAATGCTTTTATCTACACACTGTTCTAGAGAAAGGTCGATAATATTGTATACCTTACTAATCAAGCGGCAGATTTATACTGGGATGACGCTTTGTCCAACGCAATTATTTGTGAAAGTACTCATCGTTTGCGCCATTTGTTAGCAGTCATGCTCGTGTTCTGTGCATTATGTTGCAACGAAATAACAGTTGTGTGTGTTTCAGGCATTCACAACTAACTAATGACACCGCAATAAATTAGAGGTTACGTGAAGGTCACTTTGAATCGTTGTTTGCTAGCTATTCAAGATATAGCTATATCTATTGGGGGTAATCCTATTCAATATGGCATGCCCGAGCTATCATTTGACGGCCAACGCATTAACAGAGATTACGCGATGGACATAAACTACGATCCAGTAGAATTGGACGAAAACTGTACAAACTGATGTCTCAAAACTTACTGGAGAACAGCGTTTAATATTCGATCGTGTATGACGCAGCGTAAACTGTGTTTTAGGAGAAGTGTTGTTTGTAGATGCTCCCGGTGGTACGGAAAGGACTTTTCTTACCAAAGTTATTTTGGCGAACATGAGAACTTTTTTGCTGTTAGAAAATCACGTAAACGAAGTCGTGGGCATCAGCTAGTTTATAATATATGTATGAATTTAGAAAATATTAGAATTATTTAATTCGACCTCCGGTCAAAAATTTTCGGTCACGGTCAAAGTTTTTAAATTCATCATCATCAACAGCCTTTAATAGTCCACTGCTGGGCATGGACCTCTCCTTAGAAATACATAAATATTATATATTTGACAATATTAGATAAGGTTTTGACTTGATTATGCTGAATAATTTTGACACTACAAAGAGTGCAGTTGAATTTTTGGTAACAAACTGAAAATAAGCATACAGTTCGTTATTATTCTCAGTAGAGTTATTAGAAAATGTTACATACCTGTTTTATTTCACTTCATATCTTCATAATCAATATCTTTTAAGTACACTAACGATTATAACCGTAAAGTACTTTTTTGACTTTTACGCAACTGTGTACTACGTAACAGTAAAAAAATAACTTTGAAGTCTTACTTACCTATGGCGTTATGCGGAGAGGATAGTTTTTGTATGTTCAATAAAAGAGAAAAATCTATAGATATATTTAATTACTCTTAGACACAGTTATAATACGTCGTATATTCTGTATTTACATCAACTTAGTTGTATCGAGATTATAGGTTGAAAAAAACCGATTTCTTTTGCTATTGCAAGTTCTCAAATCTAAGCCTGCTCTTTTTAGTATCAAATATCAAATCGTTTTTTTATAATATATAGCAGGACAAACATGGGCGTTTTTTATCTTTAAATAATTATATTATCAGGATTTATCGCCAGCGTACATCTTCAATGATGAAATAAATCATGATTTGAGAAAGCAATGCATACTTCTTTTTGTCATTTTGTGTGTGTTCTTTTTGTTTTACCCTACTTAACTTATGAATTGGTATGTCATCTAACAACCACTTACACGTGAAAACTTAACAAGTATTGCAGAATGCTCTTGACATTAATATCAATGCTACCAAACATTTAACCTTCGTCGAATACTAACCAAATCTATCGCTTGCTAGTAATCAATAAGATCCAATGCTATGGAAACCTTCAACCACGCATCACATCTAAGTTACTGTAATTATTAAAAACTAATAGCTCTGGTTTTCAGGATAGGTATCAATTGCAATGTGTCGCAATGTTATTGAATTGATTTCAAATATGAAACCGAATGCTTAAAAGTACAAATTCAAGTTTTAACACACATTACATGTTATGAAACAGCTCTGCAAGAGGCAACACGAATACCATTTTTACACTTCTTATCCATAATGTTCAAAGCACTTGGTGAGCCTAAGATTTTAATTCACTTCTCTTGCACGTACGAACATTGACGTCAAAGAATACGTTTAGTTCGATAAGTGTGGCGAGCACCAGAAACATGGCATACATAGCGAGACAGGCTCGGCCTACTGCCGCATCCAGCTTGAACTTATTGAACCAGACGTTAAATACAGCAGCAACAACGTAGATAGCAGTGATATCGCCGAGTACTCCAGCCCCATCGAGTTAATCTTCACCTGTTGACATTACCATTATTACATTTCAGCCGAACGCTTGATTTATAAAGAAGTCGCTTAGCAATTTAAATTTTAATGTCGCAATTTCGCAATGCTCGGCCGTTTTTCGTTTACACAAATATGATAAGTTTCGTTCGCATTATAAAATAAATTATTAAAGTGAAATCTAACCCAGTAGTGACCAGGCTCAGCTGGAGTAAGTGATGCTTTAATGAGCCATGGGAGGCCAAGGCATAGTAAAATGTCGAATGTGTTTGATCCAATGGAATTGCTGATGCCCATAGATCCATGGCCTGTTAAAATAAAAAAAGTTGCTTTAATTTTTTATAAACCTAATTAAGATATGTTGTAACTAATAGGATTTTTTTATATCAAAATACCTTGCTTGGCAACTATAACACTAGATACAGCCTCTGGTACAGATGTACCTGCTGCTAAGAACGTTATTCCCATCACTGAGTCTGGTATCATTAGTGTGTCACCTAAAACATATGATCATAGATTTATAATCCAACTTTTAAATGGTTAATTCAACTAGGTACAGATCTTACCAATGATAGTAATCATCCAGGCAACAATATAAGATAAAGATCCTATCCATACTATGCACATGATAAATGTTAGGGGGAACCAACTCTTAAACCGAGGCTTCTCACAGTCGGGGATTGTAAACAAGAACACGAGGTGAATCGGCCACGTTACTATCCACGCAGTCTGTAAGCATAATAAAAATTTAAGTAATAAAGTAATAATTTTATAGTTATAACATCTTTAAGTTAAGTATAACAAGTAGAACCTTTGTGAAACAACTTCTCCCACTGGGCCACCTCCAAAGCGAGTGTTCATATTCATCTACCGCTTTATTACATCATCCATATTTGCTTGTTGTACATTTTCATCAGAGGTCGCATTCTCATTGTCGTTTGCCTTAGAATCGATATCAATGCAAGTATTATTAGGTTCTTTCCCCATCTGCGACTGTTGGTAACTTCACAGAATGTAAAATATCCATTTCACTATTCTTTCCACTTTTATCTGGGTAAAGAGATAACGTACTTTTTATATTCCCATTGCGTTGATGATGATCCAAAGATAAGTCAATTTTGTTTATAGATGAAGCTTGTTTAGCATCTTTAAGTTCTGTAAATTCAAACAATAACACAAGAGATGTATTATTGTCTATGAATGTATATTTTGGAAATAAAAGATAAGAACTACACTCACCATTTTTCTATTCCAATAGTGTTCTCTTGTTTTTCTTCGCTTTTGTTCAGCATATTAGATACACATTTCCAACTTCCTGCAAAGGAAAAGCTTTCTATATCAAGAAAATATAATTTGCTACGAATGATAACTGTATTGATTGATACTTACGTTTCGCAAAATTTTGTATAGATTTGTCATAATACATGATGCAGATGTAGACTCCATAAAGCATCACAAGGAGGAAAGCCTCATACCATTGTACATACTCATCGTGCATAATGCAGATCAGAATGGAAACTGTAATACCAATAGGCCAGACAGTCTCTCGTTAATGGCCACCAATCAAGTGGTACAACCTAAAATGAGTGTAGGTTATGTCAGAAATCTAACTCAAAGGTTCGAAAAGCATATTGATTTAGGAAATAAGCGCACCATTCCTGCTCCAATGCCACAGCACGCTGCTACGGCGAGAATATTGAATACAGCAGAGCCAACGATGGTACCGACACCAATGTCACCCTCCGTGATAAATGTTCCGATGACATTGACGAATAATTCTGGTGCAGACGTTGCTGCAGCCATGAAAGTAGCACCGGCTACATCGTTCGTCATGTTCAACGCTGTAACAATGTTGTCAGATATAAAGAGACAGTGGCAAAGTGTATATATTTCATACCAATAAATTAATTATATTTCCAGTTTAACTAAAAAAATGTTTTGTTATTAAACAACAACACAATATAAATATATGTAAATGAGGTCTGCTAAGGTTTATATTACATAAAATAGTAAATTTTAACTCATCCTTTGCCCGTGTAAATCCCTTTGACGGATAAGGATACGGAGTGTCACCACCCCTGTTCATCCCGTAGGTGTCGTATGAGCCGACTAAAGGATAAACTATGCAGGACAACAGCACTGCAAAGAGAACGAAAAACTTGACACAAACCCTATACAAACCCGTCTGTCCAGCGTGGTTTAGTAGGCTAAAACCTCCTTCTAAGGAGAGTCCTATGTCCAGCGGTGGATTATGAAAGGCTGAATATAGTCTAAGTGTTCATACTGTTCATGTATGTATCGTACTTATCATAATAATTGTATGACCGGCTTTGACAAATTTGACCAGCCACAAAGTAGGATCGTTCTTCAACTGATCCGATTGCTAATCGCCACAATGATTTAAATTTATATTTATTATTAATGATTATTTTATAAACAATTTATGTTGAAAACTAACAATTCGTAAGTCAACATCAAAAGATATAAAAGTTTCTCTACAGTTTCCTTCATACCTATTTAAATTTCCACAAACTGCACTTTGGTAGTTCAAAATGGGATTACTAGGAATGAATTGAAAACGAAGTAAAGAGACTGCCAATTAAAGTAAAAGTAGGTTTAATTGGATGAAATAGGCAGTAAAAATGCTAATGCTGAGACGGATGTACGGTGTCAGGGTAATAGAGCCCCTAATACGATTAGACAGCCCCAATGGCTAAAAAAGTTAAAAAGGGATAGATTTTATAAACTTAAAAGCTTTACGTTTAGGGAAATCACCCCAAAACATCATTTTCAAAGTTTTAATTTTCACCATTTCGTTGGTGTGATTCATATTTACCCAAATTTAAAATACAGCTTTCTAGTACTTTGAAAAAACCACGGTTGGAGGGATGGACAGACAGACGGGTGTGCTATAAGTATAAGTACTGGGAATGCGTTTACAAAATAAATTTACGAATAACAACACAATTGGGTGATTTGGATTTTGAAGTTCTAATTTATTATTAGTTTAGGCATAAAACAGGAAAAGAAAAGTATATGATGTAGAAATTAAAACTGAGAAGTAATGTGACGCTGAGATGTATTTGTCACAACAAATATGGACTTCTCAAAGTAACATAAACTGTCACTTAAAATAAATAATCATAAAAAAATTGCGTGTTCAGAAATTTAACTGTTACTGTTACTTAGTAGGTGTAAACGGGTGTATTGTTTATAGTTGACAATTACATAGAAATACTAGACTTTAAACATACTACGACGGTGAAATGATTACAGCTAAAAATGATTATAGTCTTTCTTTATAATTTATAATAATGCGTTGGACACCGACTAGTGAAGCTTTTCACAATAATTTTTTGTATATTTTTAATTCACTGTATAAGAAAGTAACACACAAAGAAAAAATAATAATATGACGCATTAATGCACATTTTGGCTACCATAAGGTTTCTGCCTAGTTTTGGGACCAGGGTGCCGCGTGTGAAATGTGTTTAGTTATTATAATTATTATTTTTAACCTGTCAGTTCTTAAGAGACTATCTATCTGTGATACTTTATGTACTTGAAATTCTCACCGTGGCATATTTTTTCTACAGCAGGAACGAAGAACTTGTCGCAGCCCAGGGGCAAGGGCTAGAAGTAGAGGGATATCAGCGCATGGAGAAAAGACGCTCCGTGCTGCCGCTGCAACTCCGTGAAGAATCCGGGGGAAACGTGATGGCCGGGCGGCGTGCAGTTTCGCGTGTAACCTCTTAAAACCCTAAAAATTGAAATTGAAGAATCGTCATATAAATATTTTTCCCTAAAACCTCTTTTCAGATATTTTATAATTTAAATTTTTTAAGGAGTAAAAAGCCACGGCCCAAAGAGAAAACTAAAAATGCCCCCCACCCCGGTGCCAAAATTCGTTTTTTTAATTTTAGATAAAATTTGGTTTTTCAACTCACGAAAAGGGGCGAATCTTGACCCAAAAAAATCAAGAAGAACTAAATTTCAATTAAGATTTCGATTTCAGGCAGCAGAACAATTCAAAAACCAAAAAGTTGGTAGAAAAGTTTCCTTCCATTTTCCCCCACACGAGATATCGTCATTACCTCCCTTCATTTCATTGGAAACGATTTTGGGTTTTTCTTAAAATTTGAGATTTATAATTTTTAAGAATTTTTTTATTACAAGGGGAGTCCAAGTGCCAACTGATAGAATACACTTAAAATATATCACTAGAAGAAAACGCACGGTTTTTTGATCTAATCAATAAAGGAGAAAACTCGAAAAATTTCCTCCAACAAAAAAAATTCAGAATAAGCAATAAGGATTTTTTAAATTTTCATACGCCTATTTCAAATAGGTATAATTAACAAAATTTAATAAAAATCGTTCTTTTTTATATTTACTATTTTTTTTCTTGAAATTTGCAAAAACAGCCCAATCCGTGAAAATTTATAAATTTGAAATGTTTTTTAAAACAAAAAAGAAATTAAATTTAAAAC
>CADEBD010000535.1:0-27297 GCA_902825455.1 Arctia plantaginis
TCCCAGACCCTGAATATCACATAGGACGGAGTCCTTTTAAATTAGCTCAAACACATTAAAAATTCGGGTTTATTACTAATTTTTTGTTACAAGATCCCATACTCCTAAACCATTCATCATCACTTCATCATCAGCTCGCAACTCAATGTGGCCATTAGATCAAAAATCTACATAGATTAAGATAATTTCTGAAAAACAGGTATATGCCTACAAAATTTGAGGGTTTCCCTCGTTTTCCCCCGGATCCCATCATCGACCCTGACCTGGTGACAAGGGACCACCTCTGATATGACCAAACCCAATTAAAAAAAGAATTATTCAAATCGTTTATAATTGCCGGAGAATCGCGTAAAATATAAAAAAAAAAAAAAAAAAAATAGTCGAATTGGAACCTCCCCCTTTTTTTTTAAGTGGGTTTAAAAAAATTAAAAATAAAGTTAATTTTTAGAAAAAAAAAAAACCGACTTCAACAAACCCTATATGAAAAAATTAAAAACTAAAAAGTAAAAAATAATATTAAAATAAAATGTTTTAAAATTTTTTTTTTAATTATTTTAAACATTCAACGAAAAGGTTTTCCTAAGTTATCTTTAAAAGTGGGTGCCAACCAAAACAAAAATATCGTTAGTAAAAAAATACCTAAAAATTTAAATTTACCTTTTTTAATTTAATTACCTTAACTTTTACAAAGAAAAGAAAAATCGCACGAAGCTTACTTATAAATTGCAAAAAACGAAATAAAAATTTTTATGCATAAGCCCAAAACCCGAAACGCGTCTGCCCTCACGCGTCTGCCCGTTGGGTCGCTCCTTAGGCACATCCCCCCGCGCCCCCTCCTGTCCATGAAACACGCCGCAGCCGCGTCGCGCCGCCGTACTTTCCCATTTGTTGCGCTCCCCTTTGAAACAAAAAAACTGTTTTTGGGCGGCACCGACTTAAAAAATAACTTGGGAAACCTTTTCTTTAAATTTTTTTAAAGAAAATTAAAAAAAAAATTAATATCATTATTATATTTAATTTATTTTCTACTTTCATTTTAAAATTTGTACATATAGGTATTTTTAAAGTCTTTTTTTGTTTTTTTTCAAAAAATTAACTTTTATTGCTTTTTTTCCCTTTTAAAACTTTTTTTTTCCCTTGAATTTTTTAAAAAATTAATTGGTTAAAAGCATGTTGTGCTATGCATTTTTTTTTCAGTTTTACAGTACAGTAAAAAATTAAATTTAAAAGGTGGATGGGAAGGAATACTTTTTTGGGATGATTGGAATAAATGAGATTGAGTGGGCTGAAGGGGAACAACTCCTAGTAGTGAAAAACTACTTCTACAGCTGGGGGGTTAGAAAAAACAAACGTTCAATGTATTAATTGTATTTTAAAATATAACATATGAAAACAAAACATGTTAGAAAAAGCAAATAACAAACAATTCAGACAAACAATACATCATTTTTAAACGAAAATAGTTAAAAAGGGACCCAAGATACTCCTCTCACGAGCATCTTTTTTCCCAAAGCTTCATCCTTAGGTTATAAATTAATAACCAAAAACTCCGCCAACCGATTTCAAATGGTATGTGTGCAACAGCTTAAAAACGCTTGGTTTTTAAAATTTATTTTAAAAATAATGTCGTGTTTTACGAGATTGTATCCAAAAAATTTCGGTTCGCTACTGTTCTCCTATCTACTTGTTCCAAGTCCTTTTGACTAAGAATCCTATTTTTAAAACCCTCGACCCCGTTGGGGACCCTTTTCTTTTGGGGTGAACGGCTCACAGTATAATACCGTGGAGAGTACCTTCACCCCCTCTTCTGCGGCAACGTTCCGGTGTCACTTTTGATGAGGGTTACCATGTTCGTCCCCCGGGGAACGCAAGTAAAGGCAAAGGGCCCCCGACCACCTCGCCCCGGTAAAAAAAATGGCAACTGTAAAAAATCAGAAAAAAAAAAAAATTTTAAAAAAAATGATGTAAAGAATTTTTTTTGATGCTCGCAGATTTTGCAAAAACTAAACAAAATCTTCAGCTTTATAATGTTAGTAGGTTAATGACACTTTCATTATAGGTGTTCCTATGGAATAGCATGCTTCTTAAGTACCTAGTGTTTACTAGTTCCTTTTGTTCCATTGTGTCACGGGTGTGTGTTACAGTGAAGTCGTAGCTTGGAATAGCACCGACTAAAAGCACAAAGTGTTCCGTCTCAAGTGAGTCTGTAACGATATACCCTTGGAAAGAACCCCAAAAAGAACCTCGGCAGACCTTACTGACATAGGTAGAACATTGAGTTCTGAGCTCTCCGATGCCTGGTACATCATGTTCGGAACAGAACGGGCTCTCTCCAGTTCCCTCTCCGCGAACATTACTTCTTTACAAAATAAGTGACGAAATTTCACCGAGAACTTTTCCTAACAGTGTCGACGACTTATAGCGGCGTAGCGAGGAGGGCAGGGGGTGCGAGCCGCCCCGGCGCCTTTCCGGCAGGGGGCGGTAAGAGCTCCACTAGAAAGTTAAAAAAAGAAAAAGAAAGGTTCTCATACTCGCTACCACGGGAGTTGTGTATAGAATGTAACTTTAAGTATCAAAAAAAATTTTTAAAAAAGTCACAAATACTGGAAGTAAAGTTCGAAATGGTTGACTTTAAACTCCCCCTACCAACTTACTATGAGAGATGAGTATGGATGTACGAAGGGTTCTCTTAGGTTTAGGTTCTCTTAGATAAACTTTTACACTTAACATCTTATACCTGAATAATCACATCATCACGTGGGGTGTGTAATACGTCATAGCTTTCAAAATCAAAGTATTTTAGGACAAAAATTACCTTCGAACCAATGTTTGCAAAAGTAAAGCTTATTGGAAAATGACGTTTTTATAATAATAACTAGTAAAAGACATTTACATTATTCATACTTTTTGTACTCTTCTTTAGGACTTTAGGATCTTTGGCGGGACAGGTCTCGTCCGATTTGGTCGACCAGATAACGCGTTCAGACGCCGACGAACGGCAATCTTCCAGCGTATGCTGGGCGAGTCCCAGTCGGCTGCACAGTGCTGGCATTGTGCCGTCTCCTCGAGTCCAATCCGATTCGGTACTCACCGAAGCAACCATGCCCAGTGAGTACCTGCGTCAGTCGTACAAGATATATTCCTAGTGCGGCAGTTGTCTTTATTACAAAAGAAAAAGACGCCTGGCCTTAAAATTTCTCGTTATTAATAAATTAGATAAACATCACATCACATAAACAGCCTTACTAGTCCACTGCAGAACATAGACCTCTCCTTAGAAAGGAGGTTTTGGCCTATACCACGCTGGCTAGACGGGTTGGTATAGAGGGTTTGTTTCAAGTTTCCTTCTTTTTGCAGTGCTGTTGTCCTGCGTAGTTTTGCTTCCTTAGTCGCCTTTTACGACACCCACGGATGAATAGGGGTATTCATCACGTGGTGTCGTAAAAACTAAATTGGTATTATGACAGTCGCATCTCAATATACTATCTATATAATATATTAAAATTTAGTGTATGTTAAGAAAACTATTCACTTATTCACAAAGTTTAGCGACATTCATAATATAAACAAATAAAGATAAACTCGTGTTGCCAACAGACTACAAAAAGTAAGCAAGTGTTTTCGATGTCAGGGTGTGCGATTCAGTCGGGGCACCAGGGACTTCCTTTCTAGGGTATACCTGGTTCCCCGGCTATTAGTACCCGAGACGGCGTGCGGTTTTTAGTCGGTTCGAGTCCGACATGCCACCGATAGGTATCCGAGGGGATTTCCGCACGGCAAAAAAAAAAGTCTCTGCCAGTCGACGGTGAATTAGAAAAATTATGCGGTTGGTGCAATAGAAAACGGAAAATTAGATTTATATATATTAAATTATTGATTTAAAAAAATCTGACTTAGGTATAACTTACATAAATAAAATATAAAATTAATTACTACTTATATACAATTTACTATGTTTACTTTTTTATTACTTTAATACTTTACAATTACATTCGTTTACTATAGCTGGCGGGATCTTGAATCGTGTTCAACACTTTAAATATATACACACATATAGTAACGTCGAACATGAAGGACTATATAAGATGTCCAACGGGAACCAAGAGCACTGGCGGTTAGAAGCAACATACTGGTCCAAAGGTTTGGCGAAAGCGAGCGGCCCCCCTCGGATACCCCCTGTCGGTGGCATATCGGACTCGAACCGACTAAAACCGCACGCCGTCTCGGGGACTAATAGCCGGGGAACCAGGTATACCCTAGAAAGGAAGTCCCTGGTGCCCCGACTGAATCGCCCACCCTGACATCGAAAACACTTTGCTTACTTTTTGTAGTCTGTTGGCAACACGAGTTTATCTTTATTTGTTTATATTATGAATGTCGCTAAACTTTGTGAATAAGTGAATAGCCGCAATCAGGCTATCGAGCGAGACAACTCCCACTCCGATAGCCGCCACGAGGTCTCGCCTCTGCTCAAACCCACGCCGGCACTCTGCCAGCGTGTGGAGAGCCGTGTCCACGGTCTGGTCATCGCAGTGGTGGCACTCAGGCGTTGGCTCCTTGCGGATCAGACACAGATGATCCCCCAAACATCCTTTCCCAGTGATCACCTGCGTCGGTCGCTATGAGAGGGTCCCGTGACGCCTCTCGAGCCACTCGTCCGTCGGCGCGGCAACGCCAATCGGCGTGCCCGGTGGCAGAGACTACCCAGGGCAACGGCGCAACTAATGTTGTTAAAGAATACATCATAATCTACAACAGCCTGAATTCATACAGCTCAGCTCACAAATCAGCTCATTAATATTATATATAATAGTATATTACACGTTGCAATCTTATATTCATCTGATAATTTTAGCCGACCATTTAGGTATTTTTAAATATTAAAAGATGCTTGGATTGAATATGGCTCGTTAATAATAAGTTCGTGTACAAGTGAATTTGAAGAATGGGAATATGAAACAAAATCCAAAAAGTTATCTATCGTTTATATATTGGTTATTTCGCTTCGTTTAAAAGATTTCAATTTAGTCATTAAAAATTGTACCTACGTCTTGCGACAAAAGGGGTAACCAGTTTTCGAAACATATAAATATTTATTGCGGGTAGTCGAAAAATAACCGCCGAAATTCTTCGGAGAAATTTACATAAGCAATTATATGGATCCCTAGATTTAATGAGATGGACATGCACAAGTACTGATTTCAATGCCCACTGTTATTATTATATCAAAAATGATGATTATTAGCGCCATCTATGCTGCACGATAAGAGTAATTTGAAGGTTAAATTAAAGTGATATAAATTACAATAAACTCACTCCTTTTCGTGCCACCAAAAGCCCCCGATATAATTACGTTTTAATTTACACTAACATAATGAACAGAGTAGCTCATTAAATTTAGTAAACATCACTAATTAAATCCTCTTATTATCTACACCCTTTTTATTTAAATAATAATAATATATATTAATTTTTTATTTAAATGTTAAAATTCCTTAATTACATTTGCTATTTCTGTTTACTCATTCCTCATAGGGGGGAGCTCCTCGAAGTCGTCATCGATCGACTTCTTATTATCATCTACTCACCCTCTTACTAATATTTTTTATTGGGCATTATGTTTTATTTTACACTAGCTTTTGCTCGCGGCCCCGCGTGTTTTGTCGGCTAACGCGGTAAAAAAGCCTGTCCTTTATTAAGGCGCTCTTGCAGCGCGGTGTGTAGATTTGCAAACATTACCTCACCCCCCCGCTAACGTATCGTACGCAAAGACGCAGCGTGTCAAAAGCTGCGCGAGTCGGCTGCGCGCCACTCAAAGTTACGTCCAGATATTGTGCCACAGTGTAGCGTACTCGTAATGCAGTAGTTAGAAAAGAATATCATGTTTGAGGTATATAATTCTAATTAGCTTTTGCACTTTTAAACTTTTGTTATTCACCTGTGTGTTAGCTTTCTACTAAAATAGGTATACACGAAATTAAAAAAATATTGGAATTAAAGGACCGTTTAAACAGGCGAACTAAGGTTTATTAGTTATTTTGTAATAGGATATTAGGTCATTACTTCCTACATAAATAATTTGTTTACTCAAAATCTCATAACAATAGATGTTTTTTTAATACCTTATTCTACAAAATTTCTCTTAGTTTCATGAGTTTATCACAAATTGGGTACCATAATACAGCTTTAATTAATAATACACACAACACAAGTTGAATAATTCACATAACTTTAATAAAAGATGATGATTGAGGCGGAGGTTTTATTCTAAACTTTCTTGAGTTTTATATCAATCATGTCAAAGCGCAATAGGCAAGCGGGCTTTCCTATTCGCACAGCATAGTTAGCTTACAATAGTGCGTTCCGTTACAGTGTTGTCTGAAGTGACCTTATTTAGCAACATACTTAAATTGGTTCTATCAATTTCATATATATATAATTAATATTTCGCTTTCTATTTCAAAGATAATTTAAAAAATTAGTATACTGTATAATATTAGTGTCAGATACACTCGGAATTGAAGCGTATGTTAAAGAGTCTGATGATGCTTCATTTTCTTTTCCTGAGGTTAGAAATATGTTTCGGATTGGCATGCCACGCGTTTTCATTTTATGATACCCACAAACCAAAAGACATTTTTAATGGCCTGTAACATGTAACTGATCTTGAATTTGATGAAACCATTATCGATTATTTTTTTTTGTATCGGATCAGTTGAATTTTATTATTTTCTAGGGCTTGATAAAATCATTTTTGGCAGCAACTAATGAGCATTTCACTTCAACCAACATATCAATCAAGCCATCAGGTGTAGCTTCAATAAATGGGTACTGCTTATCAACAAAAAGTTCACATTTAAATTTAAATTTTCATCACATTTAATTTTTTAATTGGTTTTCTTGCTGAATTTGTTGTATAGCTTGAGCTCGAGGTCACTTGCGACAAATTCTTTTTGTACAAAATATTTTTTACCAAAGAAGATGTATCCGTAGAGGGTCGTATCTAGCAAATATTTTCTAAATTCGAAGCTGTTATTTTTTTTTTATTTCAAGCCACTCACTCGAGTCCCTTTGTAGGACGGTCGATCTTTCAATATGATATCTGTCTGCTGTAGATTTATTAAATTGTTTAAATAACTAGCTTTCCCTCGCTCCAAATCAAACATTGACATATCTGGTGCTGACCTAGCTTGACCATAGTCCTGCTATAGGTCGTTATTAGCGTTTTGAAATCTACGTATCTTTTTTAATGGATGTTCCAAATCCAATTTACGTTTATGGGTCCTTTTTTTTCGATGTGCTTCAAAACTCTGCTTGAAGGACTTCTATTTAACATTGTTTTTTTTGCTCAGCTGAAATGGCCTAATTCCTGATAAAAGATACCACTGCTGCTGCACATCTTCCTTGGTACCCGCGTCTGAGAGCAAAATTAATCCCACCCACAAATTTAGCTATAACATTATTAAATCTTTCGACCGTGTTGGTATCAACATTTTAATTCAAACTTCTTGATTTCCCAGCCACAGTTGCAACAATGGCATTCAGTATAAATAAAAATGTACTATTCCGTATTTGCCTAATGTCACCTTTTACTCCATCATGCTCACAGTAGTAATCATGGCACATTCTAACGATCTCCGTAAGCGTGTTCAACTGAATATGTTATATCTTTATGAAGTACCGAGACTGCATCGTTTTTCGGAACATCAGACTGGTGGTGATATTTTTTCAACCAATAATTAATTTTCTCATAGCCATTATTTATTGATTCGTTAAAGTTTTTCTATGCAACTAGAAAAAATTTGTCTCTTTGGCAGGTTTCCGCTTCTTTTTTTACAAAAATTTCGTAAAATATGATTGGGAAATTCTATTTTTTCAACAGTCGAATTCAGTGTTTTTCCTTGTGTCATTTAAAATTTTAGTGTATGTGGAACAGTCACCATCTGCTATAAGTCTTTGGTATATTACTCCGTACATAAAATAGATGTTCTAAAAACCCTCCGCAATTATATCTGCTTCCATAGAGGCAGTATACCAACAAAGTTTTTGTAGCATTTATGTTCTGGAGGCGTTATGTTATTTTTTACTATCATCAACAGCCTTTAATAGTCCACTGCTGACATAAGCCTCTCCTGAGAAAGGAGGTTTTTGGCCTACTATACCACGCTGGCCAGACGGGTTGGTAAAGGGTTTGTGTCAAGTTTTCCTTCTCTCTGCAGTGCTGTTGTCCTGCTTAGTTTTTTTCCCTTAGTCGCTCTTACGACACCCACGGGATGAATAGGGGTGGTGACACTCTGTATTCTTAATCCGTCACCACACGGACCACTTTTTACTAGCCCGGTTACAAACCAAACAGTATTTATTTTTTACACCCATGTACAAGACCGCACCTGTTTTACTGCCAATAATAGCAGGAGCGCCAGAAAGGGCCTTAAAATTAGTGTCTTAAGAGCGCGCACGTCCATGCTCCAACGGCATACACATCGTCCACTGGATATCCACCTTTAGTTCGACTTTCGGATACGGCTATTTGTCTCTCCTTATCTATTACTGCTTGCATAGTATCAGCTGCTGTCAGTTCCCAATGTTCATATACCTTGTTTTGCAACTGTGCGTATGTATGTATGTATCGAAAGGACGGGTATGTCTATTGAAGAAAATAATTCTTCAAACTGCCCGACGCCTGCTGCCACGATTCCAGTTTGTAGCCGCTAAGTTTTATGCCCAAGACTTTTCCTCTTTCACATCATCATTGTTTTTATGAAGAAATCGTTTACGATTTCTTGACAGACGTTATTTGGTCGATGAAGGACCTCATGAAAGGTAACCTTCCCTTACGTCCTAAGCGTAAGCTCATGGACATGTGCATCCTCCCCATTATCACATATGGTGCACAAACTTGGTATTTGACTGGACAGCAAAGGTCCGCGTTGAAGGTTTGCCAGCGAGCCATGGAGTGTAGTATTCTGGGCGTACAGCTTACGCACAGGGCGTACAGCAGCAGGAAACGTTTGGCTCATGCCGACAGATGTATGGGCAAAAATTAGCACCACTTGGGTCCCATAAGGCGCTAACGACAACGTGGTAGGTCCAGGCGACGATGGCGGGACGATCTCGACGGTTTCCGAAAAGACTGGTTCGAACTAACATACGACAGAGAGATGTGGAAGGGAGAGAGGGAGGCCTTTGCCCTGCAGTGGTGTCATACAGGCTAAAAATAAATAAATAAAATAATAGATAGGTACGTGTTGAATTGCCGTCCTAAGTGTTTACATGCAGGATGAAATTGGGTCATGTCGTGACTTTGTTACTGTACAGAGGCATTTTACTCCTACTTTTAAGATTTTTTTTTTGGAACAAAGTTTTGCATTGTCGCATATTAAATATTTATATATATATCAAAAACATATTTTTTGGTTCTCTTTTTTATTAGTACAACTATGTGAAAATGTATCCTTACAAATCCCTAAAAAAAAATAAGCTCTATTTTTCGGTATAATTTTTACGTGAATCCATGGTGGCATTTACAACAATTTCTATTTGAAATCGTGAGTTAGTTCTATGTTTGTGATTTTTTTTTATCGAGCCAAATTCCATAATCATGTTTCCATCCTTACGGATCTTTAGATTATATGTTTAAATTTTATAAAATATTAATTTTCATGCACAATAAATGCATATTAGGGTATTTATTTCTCTTCAAAATAGTGCAAAATCGCTGCAACCTCGCCTTAAGAATCAACTATTTCTTTACCATAATTTCATCTAAATCGGTTAAGCGGTTTAAGCGTGAAGAGGTAACAGACAGACACACTTTCGCATTTATAATATTAGTATGGATTTACTATTTGGTCCCCACACAGGGTAATATTGTGTGATGAACGGAAATAAGACACATAGGATAGCGAGCCAATACATGAGACGATGATTGCAGGTGTCTATAGTCACTTACCATGAGTGAGTATACCTGCTCGTTTGCAGTAGACTTGCACCTATTACGTAAGTAATAATAATATACAAAATATTTCGGACATCTGACACAAAACGCCATCTAGTTTGAAACTAAGCAGATCTTGTACTAAGAAGCTAGATTGACTGACAGAATACTTATATACTTTTTTTGTAAATACATACATAATATACAGAGAAAACATGCAAACATTTGGTCCGTAGCGGGCATCGAACCCGAGACCTCAGTTGCATACGCTACCACTGCACCACTGAGGCAATCAGTGTGACTAAAATGATGTAGGTGTTTAATAAGTGTATGTAACATGACAATCTTCTATTTTTAACCGACTTCAAAAAGGAGGAGGTTCTCAATTCGATTGGTATTTTGTTTTTTTATGTATGTACACCGATTACTCTGAGATTTATGATCCGATTTACGTGATTCCTTCTTTAGTTTGATGCGGAATAGTTGCCATTTGGTCCCATAAAAATTTAACATAGTTAGGCCCAGTAGTTTTCATTTTATGAGTAGTTATTTCATTTTTTGTAGTAAATACTTTTATAATATAAAAGGTAAACCGACTTCAATAAACACTATCGAATAACTTACACCATAAAAAGTAACACGCCAACAAAACTGCCAAATCTTAACTTCTATGGAAAGCAGCTCATTCGCTGAACTCTTTTAATTTTAGAATTTAATAGTATCACGTGACTAAAATGAATAATCTATACTAATATTATAAAGCTGAAGAGTTTGTTTGTTTGTTTGTTTGAACGCGCTAATCTCAGGAACTACTGGTCCGATTTGAAAAATTCTTTCAGTGTTAGATAGCCCATTTATCGAGGAAGGCTATAGGCTATATATCATCACGCTAAGACCAATAGGAGCGGAGCACCAATGAAGAATGTTTCAAAAACGGAGAAAATTTATTACTATTGAGAGACGCAGACGAAGTTTGCGCGGGTCAGCTAGTAAATTATAAGATAGAAGCTCAAATAGTCAAAAACAAAGCCAAAAATGAAAAATTGATTCTACACCGACAATATTTTAAAAGGACTTGCTACACGGTCCACGAGGTCTTCTATTAAGACACAAAAAAATCCTTTGTAGGTACCTATAGAATTAGCATCGAAAAAGAATGTTGCAGATGCTGATAATTACTGTGCAGTAAACATTGCGCAACCTTATGTGAAGACTGTTTTTGCTAAAACATATCCCGTTGATGTAGAAAACATATAATTTTGTTCATTTTGATTGTTTATTGTAATTAATATGTCTCTGTATATATTAACCCGTTTGGTTTTGTATTCGATATAGTCTAGATATTTGATTGCACGGACGGCGCGGCGCCGCACGCTGCGGCCAAAGCGGGATATAATGTTCAGTACCTTCAAGTTTAGTGCTTTCAATATTAACCGATTTACAATAATTTTTAATTTAGGTGCTCAAATTTTTTTAACATAACCTTTAAAGTATAAAAATCATGTTTTTTGGAAAAAGATGTAGGTTATTTATATTCTAAAATCTAAACCTACTAAACCTACCTATTAAGTGACTGGTAAAGTTTGTGTAAAAATTGTAGTGATATGCTTATTATACCAATTTAATAATTTATAAAACACTAGCTGACCCGCGCGGCTTCGTGTGAACCCGCGTGAACTTTGTGAAAAACCTAACAGTATAGATGGCGCCACCTATTTACCAAATATTGACTTATTGGGTTTTCTCCTGGAGATAAGGTATTTTGCCGCTGTAAAAAGTAGCCTATGTGTTATTCTAGCTCATATTCTATTTGTGTACTAAATCTCATTCAAATCTGTCCAAGCGTTTTAGCGTGAAGTTAACAAATATACACACAGACACGTGTGCGTTACCCCAGCAAAATAATGCCGAAAATGGCCATTTAAACGTTATAGATAATTAGTTGCTCCCCTTCTGTAATTGTTAGGCACATTTTCAAATTTGTTTCACTTAAACTTTTTTAGTTATTTCAAAAAAACATTTCCTGCTGGGGTAACGTTTGAAACGTTACCGCAGCCAGACATTTTCTTTTTTAATTGTAATACTGAAATAAATTTTAGCTAAATAATTAGTTATCTGGACTAGGTAAATGTTACAACTTATTTGGTATTTGTATTTTCTAACGGCTGCGAAGTTATTCGAAATCCTGCTGGAGTAACGTTTGTGGTTTGCTGGATCTCTGAAAGGGGTAAGCGGATTGTGACCATCTTTTGTACATAACTTCTTAAGGATTAGTTTTAATTTGTTCAACAATAAAATAACAAAAATATGGACAGTTTTAAAAATTATTTAGGTAAGTATGAAAACACTTCAATACGTCCTAACACTTTAAATAAGACCTCTAAAGACTTACTTGAAACGTTATTCTATTGCTTGTACTACCTTCAAAATGTATACGAATTTTCGTAAGAATACTATAAGTGACTAAAAAGTTTGATGAATGTAGCTCTCCACGTTGACGATCACAATTTGATTGCGGCCTTTTTTGGCCACCGATAAACCTGTGTGTGGATATATAAACTGAATGTTATGCCAATAATTAGTTGTTTAGTTCAGTTGTCTACCTGTAGAATTTCAGCGTCGTACATATAATAATTTACGAGATAATTAAATAAAAGTTCATTAGAAGGCGCAAGTCCGTGGTAATCCGACCATGTTTAGGTGGTTACAAAAAAGCGATCACCCAGTACATTGCGCTGTCTTTTAAAATGTTTAGTGTAATACACCTTACGATTTCGGTACAGTTGCGTACAGTGTTAAATACATTCAACATTTATTCGTTATTATTACCTATTATTTATTTTGTTTTTTTCCCTAATTGATCTTAAGCACTAGTTTCTTTACTTAAAATTTCTTTAGTCTTTTTACTACCGGAGCTACAATCAACAGAAAATCTGCACTGGTCCGCTAAAATTTATAAATATGTAGATACATGTATGAACGATTCACCTGACTGCAATAAATCGAAAATTTAAACCAATAAGAAATCGTTTCATTTCTTTGATTTTTTTTGTAAAGAAATAACACTAAAGTAATTTTATTTTATTATGGGGCGTATGGAGCTTAGACTTGAATGCGTCAAAATATTTAAAGCAACAAGTCATTTACAATAAGTTAAAATAGACCGAATGGTAGAAGAATACAGTTGTAAATTAGAATGCATCAACATTGCATCGCCCAACAGTCGTATACCTCGTAAGAGTAGGTAATATTGTTCTGTGGTCTATACCGAGAACCGAGAATTATCTATACCTATGTACCTACCGTTAAAGCTTTTGAGCCCGTGACTGTTGATTTCTGTTAAAAACGAACAGTTGTTGAATGATATTTTGATATAATAACGGTAATTTAATTTATCGAGTGAAAGTGATACATTTTTATAGATAAAATTATTGGTCGATAATATTTGTCAATAAAGAATCGCTGATAATACATCCTTCGCTAAAAACGCGGGGGGGGAGGGGCGAAGGGATACTTCATTTTTTGCAATTTGCATCTATGCACTAAACTTGACCCTTAGGCAGATAATATACTGTTGTAAAGTACGTGTGCGCTTCCGCTTTCTATTTTGCAAATATTTATCGTATTCTTGAGAGTTCTTCAATATGTGTGTACCTAATTACTAATATGGGCATTAATGCTAATTCGATTCAATTTAAGTAATTGTCAATTATTGTCTGGGATATTAATTACTAATGCTAATATTAAAATTTTCTTTCAGGGGAACAAATTAAAACGATCATAAATTGTAGTAGGTATATCCACTTATTACTAATTTTACATAATAATTTATTTTATTAAATTTAACTCACCGCGATTTTGTGATCAAATATCTTATTTTCTCCAACATTATTACAAAAATAATGCAATACGATTTTGTTCGCGATATGCTAGCCTAAGTCGATTCATCATTTAAAAAATCCCCATCTATTCACAAAATACCTTTTTTACAACGCATACGTTACACTCTTCAAAACTTAAATTACCTATCCTACCCAAAAATTAAACTTAAATTAAAAATACTACGCAGGTCCCAAATACTATAACAACATAAACATTCACCTAAACATTACGAGAAAAAAAAAGCATTCAAAAATACTTAATCTCCCGGCTGATTACTAATTATGCAATAACCCAATCCTAAATAAAAAAATATTTAAAAAACATGTGGTTTTTTGTAACACTTATGTACATATCCGTAGTTAAATTTTGCAAATAATATCCTACACATTTTAAAACCAGCACAATGTACTGGGTGATCGCTTTTTTTAACCACCTAAACATGGTCGGGTTACCACGGTCTTGCACCTTCTAATGACTTTTATTTAATTATCTCGTAAATTATTATATGTACTACGCTGAATTTTACAGGTAGACAGCTGACTAAACACTAATATTGGCATAACATTCATTTTAAATATATCCACACACAGGTTTATCGGGGGTCAAAAAAGGCCGCACACTTTGTGATCGTAACGTGGAGAGCTACATTTCATCATAACTTTTTAGTCACTTACAGTATTCTTACGAAAATTCGTATACTTTTGGGAAGGTAGTTACAAGCAATAGAATAACTTTTTTCAAGTAAGTCTTTAGAGTCTTATTTAAAGTGTTAGACGTATTAAAGTGTTTTCATACTTACCTAAATAATTTTTAAACGGTCCATTATTTTTGTTATTTTATTGTCGAACAAATTAAAACAAATCCTTAAGAAGTTATGTACAAAAGATGGCCCACAATCCGCTTACCCGTTTCAGAGATCCAGCAACCCAAACGTTACTCCAGCAGGATTTCGAATAACTTCGCAGCCGAAGAAAATACAAATACCAATAAGTTGTAACATTTCCCTAGTCCAGATACTAATTATTTAGCTAAAATTTTTATTTCATATACAATTAAAAAAGAAAATGTCTGGCTGCGGTAACGTTTTCAAACGTTACCCCAGCAGGAAATGTTTTTTTGAAAAAACTAAAAAAGTTTAAGTGAAACAAATTTAAAATGTGCCTAACAATTGGACGTAGTTACACAAAAAGGAACAATCCCAAAAATACCAAAATTGAGTTAAGTATGCCAAAAAGTCCGTGAAGGTCGTACTTTCATGCAGTAAAAAGATTCCAGTGAAATACGAAACAATGTCATTGTTTATCAACACAAGGTACCAGTCCACATGTATGGCGGGCATTTGTTTTGAAGCAACTAAAACAATCCAATCTTCTTGGATCATTAGTAAGAAAAAGTGTTTATTGGTACTTATTTAAAATATATAATCTTAAAGAGATACAATTCACGTGGATCATTCCGATAATTATAATTATTTAAAAAATCTATACATAGTAACACACCACTAACGATCCAAAACCTTGGAACCTTTCTGATGAACATTATCAATAACTCATAAAATAGTGTTGAAAACAAAAAAAGAATCCAAAGCACAAGAGTTACTTCTGAAATATTTATTTGCATTGTTATTACATTTAATTAAAATATCAAAAGGGAAAAATAAAACAAACATTTAACACAACCGATTACAATATTCTATTGTCGTTGCCATTACGCCCTATGTCTCCTAGTACATTGGAGCTTCTACAAACTTTGCCTGACAAAGTCCATCAAAAATAAATTATAGTTGAAAATTTTTTCCCAAAAAACACGAACACAATTCTGAAGTACAGAAACTGATTTTTTTATTACACCAAAAAGTGACTTCAATCGTGATAGGGACTCAGATTTTATCCCAAAATAGTGACGAAAATGCGAGTGATGAAGAAACTTAGGTTCATCGAGACAACTGAGTGTTGTTGCTTAGTGCATAGTTCAAAGAAACAAAGAATTGTTAATGACATATCACGCACACTGACGACCATTAATACCAATGTTGAAGTTATAGATAACAGTGATATGATAGAATGTGAATCGAATAATAAAACTCGAATGATGCTACTACACAACAGAAATAGAGAATTTATCTTCAGAAGGTCTACCAAAAAAGGTAGAAAATAAATATATCCAAATCACACTGTTGCTCAAACTAAACAACGGAGATATTTAAATTTACCATATTATTCAAGAAAAAATATATTCCGCCAAAAAATTTCAAAATTTTTACCTTAATATCAAACAATGTAACCAGTTAATTAAAAGAGAAAAAAGAGAAGAAGAATTCCAAAAATTTGGGCTCTTATGAAGCCCAAATTATTATATATAGTAAAAAATGTAGAAGAAAGACCCAAAACAAGATCTTATACAGTCACAAGAAAATAAAACAATAAGAAAAAACCCAGAGAATACTCAAGAAAATACACTATATGTGGGTTAAGTTTGTAAACCCATGTTTTTGAAAAATTTTTTCAAAAAACAACTAAAAAGATTGATTTTTTCCTTTTTACGAAAAAATCGATATGAGTACATGATTAAAGACAGAAAGGACTTTCACAAGGTGATTGGACTAAAACTCAGATGGTAGATATTGATTCGTTAAGGATATCATAAGCTCATTACCTAAATATCAATCGCATTATAGAAAGAACAAAGTAATGGTGTTATGTATTTCAAATTAGAATAAACGATACAAAAAATATATGATTTTATACTTGGAAAAATTTGGGAATGTAAAACGGCAGTTCGAAGAGTCCATTGTCATTGGCTACGGTAAAACGCATATTTTATAAATTTTTTAAATTTTTACGCTGCAAGACACTAAAAAGGACACTTGCACAAGGTGTGATACTTTCACTAATAAAATAATTGTTTGTTAGATAAAGAGAAGAAAAAGTTACACATGAAAAAGACATTCAACTAAAAAAAAACAGAAGATTTGAAAAATATATGAACGAAGATATAGCACAGGCAAAACTGACGAAGAAATTTTAATGCTTAACATTCCCACTTAGATAAAACACTTCCTTCCCCGTATACCAACCAGCATTATTTTTTATAAAAGGCAATTGTGGTTGTATAACTGTGGCATCCACGCCGGCTCTAACAATACTGGTCATTGATACCTATGGATCGAAGGAGAAGCTGGTCGAGGGGCCCAAGAAGTCGGGTCATGTTTTGAAACAATTTCATAAAGTACAAACTTGACCCAAAAGTAAAACACTTAGTGTTATGGAGTGATTGCTGTGGCGGACAAAACCCAATATAAAAATCGTAATGATGTTGAAGGTAATGTTAAACTCGCACCATAAATCTGAGGACAATAGATTTTAAAATACCTTGAATCAGGTCATACTTTTTCCTGCCCAATGATACTGATTTTTCCAAAAATTTAAAGCCAATTAAAATTTCATCAACGAATTACACTGGGTGAGAAATATATGCAAATCATTAGGAGTTCCAAAAGAAAGACTTCCGCTCGAAGTTTAAAAAATGGTTAAAGAGGACTTCCTGAGCTCAAAAAATATTGAAAAAAATAAGTAAACAAAAAACTTTTTGCAAACAAGCAGAAAACTAAATTTGGGTACAACAAAAGTGATTTCATTAAAGAAAGAAGAGAAAAATATTATTTTTATGAAAGTGAATAAATAATGACCTTAATATACCTTAAATAGTGAACTTAATATACAGAAGAAAGTGAAAGGCAAATCTTTTGAATTTTCTGAAACTACTTTATCATGTTGTGGCCTACAGGCAAAAAAATCCTCAACCTAACTGGATGATCTGAAGTCAATGTTCCACTTAATTCCGAAAGACTGTTTAGACTTTTACAAGTCTCTTCAGGGGATAAAAAAATAGAGGATGATCTTGAAGGATTCAGCGGTCAGCTTGATTTTCAGATTGAAAAAGAAAGTCAGGCAGAATGAGCATTATAATGCTATGCAAGTTTTGTTTTGATTACAGTTTAATTATGTTTCAACAGTATTGATTTCATTTTTTATCCCATTGTTTTTTTTTAACTTGATAGGTATGTTATAAGAATAATACAGTTTTAGGTGTATTTATTAGTTATTTTATTTATTTTTAAAGATTTCGTTAGCAGTTGATTGCAGTGGAGCTTTACTGCGAAACTATCATTTTATCTGGTCTTATTGAGAATCTATATATCAAAAGGGTCCAAGCCCCTATTTTCTTGAATATTATTGAAAATATGAAATCAAACTTAGTGAATTTGATTTATAGTTAAAATATAACAAGATTTTCCCACTAATTTTAATAAAACCCACAAATTTATGGTACCGCATCATAGAAGAAATTACGACCTAAACTTTAAAGTTAAATATCTCAAAAAATAGCGTCATGTGTATTGGAATCCCTATCGTGTAACTACGTCCATTACAGAAGGGGAGCAACTAAATTTTCTATAAAGTTTAAATGACCACTTTTCGACATTATTTTGCTGGGGTAACGCACACCACAGACACACCCAAACTTTCGTATTTACAATATTAGTGAGATTAGTCCTAAAGTGAATTTAGTTATAAATAAAATAAAAGCTTTCTGCCGTAAAACAAATTTCCTATAAGTACCCTTGCAAGGGTTTCTCTGTAAACTATATTTTTATGTACTATTCGTTTGAAGCAAAATAAATTGATTTTTTCGGAGATCCCACGCGAGACAGGCTAACGCATAGTTGTCCATTGGAGAGCACTCCCTTTTTTCAAGTCAATGCCGACCAATGAAAATATTTGTACCTGGGACTTATTATAATTAATGCAAATGATATTTTAACCGGGAACTGAAGCCTCTTAATAATATGGGCAAATCCGTCGGTATCATTGGAATACTTTTGACTGCACGGATGGCGCAATACTACTGCACCGGTGTTGTTGGGTTTAAAAACCCCACATGGACGACACTTTGTGTGATCCACAAATTGTTGTTCTAAGTCTGTATGTTCTTTGTGTCCGTTTCATGTATGTTTGTAAAGTCCCCCGCGACACAGGATATATTCCCAGTGCGGGAGTTGTCTTTTTTTTAAAAAAATAAATAATTAAAACTGTTGTTGATATTATTTTATAGGTTTTTGGGGTTTATAAATTCCTCAATATCATTGTTGGATTAAAACTTTTAACTTCAGGAATTAAATTTGGGTGTAATCTAAAGATACTTTTCAGTTGTGTGATCTAGGAAAAACTCATGGTAACTTCGAAATTAAAAGTTTATAATTAAACGATATTTGCTTAACGATTGAACAATTTTAATGATGTACAGACAAAAAAATATCTACTTTAAATTTTCTCGTGATGAAATACTTATTATAAAAAATTTTATTTAAAGGGTTCATATTATCACCACGAAAAAATGAATCTAAAATATGTAGTGGATATTGAACTGGTAAGTTAAGTTATGTCTGAGTTTTTTTAGAAATAAATAATACCTATGTTACTTCCTGATAATGTAGCTTTCTATTAGTGAAATTTTATGAAAATAGTTAAAATCATCCAGTAGTTTTGGAGTCTATTCAGCTTTTAGCTCATATTAAAGGTTAATTGCGTCCCTGAGTCTCATTGCCTGTACATGAGGGGGAATAATGACTGGTAAATATATACCGACCCTGCAAAACCGACTGCGTTCCTAAAGATGTCTTATAAGTAATAACCCTAAAGAGTTGGAATTAGTTTCCCATATTTCGGCACTGTTGCAAGGGGCCACGATCACGGATGACCTGATTTTTGTTAATAATTTATCAAGTAAAAATGACCATGGTAGTTTAAATAAATACATAAACATCTTATATGTTCCTACAGTCAAAGGTAGACAGTATATAAGGAAATGAGCCTGAAGCCTCTGGGCATAAATATGGACTAACTAAATTCCTTAGACCATCACAAATTGTATCTGGAGATTTTTTTTACGCAAACTTTATTGCAGAAGCTCCCCTGTAAATATTAATACTCAATCCGTCACAACGTTACACAGATTCAAAATAGCAATAAAAGCTTAAAAATACCTTCTCGTCTTTTCTTCTCGTTCTGCGACAACGCTATTACTTGTAAGCTATAGAGAGTTTATATTTAAAAACAGAACACAGAGGAGGAGGTTTTCGATTCTGTTATCCCCCAGGACCTCGAGGGCCACTGGGGTCGTCAAACGTATCTCCAAAAATACCGTTCGTTGATGGATACAAGTATGAGATCAAGGAGAAGGTAAGAAAACGGTGCAGGGTTTAAAGGAGATGTACGATAGTGACAAAATCAAATGAAATGCTACGATGATTAAGGCATGGGTTTAAAGGATGAGAGAAGAGTGAATGACTAACATTGATTGAAGAGTATATGAGTGGTGCTCGTAGTAAAAAAAAATCAACATATACTTGGTATTTTATTTATAGGCAGAACTGAGCAGAACAAAGTACATAAGTTGATATTTAGGTGGTAAAAATGGATTAAATTTGAATAAATTGTGTAAGAACTAGCTTTAGATCAAAGAAAGGACAAAACTGATTTCTGCATATCTCGTCTTGGCAAGCTCTTTAAAAAAAATATTTGCAATTTCCGTTTATAAACACCTAAAGTTTAAATTTTGTACGGTATAAAGTATTTTACGGCCTATTTTTTTTTTCACTGGTCACAGTATACCGTAGCCTTGGCAGATGCTTGGGCCAGCAAGTCTCCTTTGCGATTTACTATTAAATGGTTCTGATTTTTGTAATGACCATCTGGTGCAACGTCATGGTCGCACACAATAGAAGAAACCCCCATAGACTTGTGAACATGGAGGCACCATCTAAAAGTATAATAATCACATTTAGAATAAAACCATTTGTTTTCATCAGCATCATCATTTATAGTCTATTGCTGACATAGGCCTCTCCTTACAGGGGGTGTTGGCCTGTTGATATAGGGTTTGTGTCAAGTTTTCCTTCTCTTTACAGTGCTGTTGTCCCGCGCAGTTTGCTCCCTTGTCGGCTTAAACGACACCCACGGGATGAATAGGGTGACACTCCTTATTTTTAATCCGTCCTATCCGTCATATCCGTCGTCCGTCAATACCCAGTGCTGTATTGTTAAGTATAAGACTTCTATCATTGCACCAACGTACCTCTGACATACCACACGCGTTCCTGAACTCACAAGTGTCGAGACTCCATTTTTTCTGGTTCCAGGGAAAATGCTCATGACAAAATTATAGCCAGTACTTCGGCTTATAAACATTAGTTCTCGAGCTAAACCGAACGTTTGTTTTGCTATATTTACACGAAATACTTCTTAGATTTTTTACGGCATAGAAGGCAAACGAGCAAACGTTTCACCAGATGGTAAGTCACTACTGCTGCTACTACTGCTGGAAGTCCAAAAGACATAAAGCGTTGCCACCTTTTGAGTGGCCTTTGAGTCCACCAGAGCTCGTTGAAAAGCAAAGAACTCTCTCAGTACTTACCGGTATTTCTACTTCCCACATGCGGATCGCAGCCGATAAATATACCGTTTGCTCCTCAATCGCCTGTCCTTCCTTAGTTCCTGTCAATTAATAAATAATTTAAAATTAACTTTATGACAACTTAAGTTATAATAAATCAGAGTCACCAACAACTAGACAAACATGACATTACATTGTAATCTTTGCGTATACATTGCCAGAAACAAAAAAGGACTGTAGTTTTATTAAAAAACCAGCTGTTCCGTGCTAAGCTTCGCTGTCCCACATTGCAGTTGCATTAATGAGAAATGGGAAACAAAAGCGACGCGAAAAATAGATAAAAATAATATTGAAGCGGGTTGTATATCGTGTCAAAACTTGAGATCAATCGTTGTTGAAGTTTTTATAGCGTATACAACCCAATAAAAATATAGATAGTGTTCAATTATACTGTTAAGGCTAAACCTGACAAATTTTATGCTAGTGACTACATATTGAGATAGCAGGTGGTGAAAAGCAACAACAGGAATCAGAAAGAAAGAAATAAAAAGAATTTTGAGGTCGGCGCTTAAAAAATGTGGTGGACACAAATATTATTTGTATTCATATTTAATTCTTTTAACAGATGTTCTCTTTCCCATTGAAATCTGAGAAATTCCGTCAATAGGTGTAATTATTATACCCAATGTCAGAGAGAAACTAAGTAAAAAGCGAGTTAGTGGCTGCGGATTGTCTACAATAATTAGTCGGTGGTACTTTTAAAAGTTAATGTTATTAGTTCCAAAGACGTCATTGCGACGACATCATCAGGAATTGTAAACGTATCTTCATTCCTTAATCTTCTAACCCTTAGGATTGGTTTTTTCTTCAAATGTGAATGAGACCAAACGGAAGGATATCCTCCAAATTTTTTTCATATCTATCTGCATCATGACAATCTGTTTTACAAACAATAATTCGCTTGTCCGATCCAGTTCTGTCACGTGTTTTTTTTACCCTTCATATTTGTCTTTGGATGTTTTAACTTAATAACTCTTACTTCAAATCGGTTTACAAATTGGTGACGAGTTTATATAAAAAAAATTAAATAAAATTTTAATTTTGTGTGGTAGGTAAATAATCGTTAATTTTAAACTCACCCCATGAAATCTCCTTACAATAATATTGGGCTACAGAAGCAGTAACTGCCGTAGCGAGTACCACGATCAATAGTCCTGAATGCATGGTGATGTGGTTACGAGAACTGGTACAGACGGCATCACATGACTAGTATATAAACCTCACTTTAATCACCGTATCGTACCGCTGTATTATACGAAACAATCTTAGTTAGATACGTAATTGGGTTGTAGTGTTTCGATCCGTTACTATCAAATGTGAACATGTGTGGTTGTATGTTAAATAGTATTTAACAGTCCTTAATGAGTGGAGGATCGGGGGTTATGTCCCTACAACACGAAGGAACAATCTTTCGGCAGGCGCGGTGATCATGCAGGGGTGGGGAGCGCGGCCCATTTGTATATACCTATAGGTACTGATCAGCGCGAGAACTGTAGTTTCGAGATGTAGAATTAATCAAGACTGGCCTGTTGGTTTAATGGTTAGTGACCCTGACTGCTGAGCCAGAGGTCGTTGGTTTTGATTCTCAGCAAATACAAATTAAATTAATCCGTCACCATACAATTTATCTGTCGGATAATTAATATAAAAAAACCCTTAAAACCAACTAAACGTTGAAAATAAACACATCTAAGTTTAATATTTTATAAATCATTTTGGTTGCTAATACAAATTTGTTCATATGGCACAATTAAAACCGTAAACCTCTATGGTTTACAGTTTTATTTGTACATTTTCTCAAGAAAAGCAAGATTGAATCTTAACCTCCATATAACAATCATAATCTAACTTATTACTATGTCGTCCAGCGCATCCCCTAATTGGCAATTATAAAGTAAAAGATTTTATATTCAAATATATATTTATTTTTATTAACACTAAGTGTGACCTCCGTTGTTCATAATACAACTAAGAAGACGCCACTAAGCACCATACGTTGTCAATAAAGTCCTATAAGGGTTTAGATCAGGGGATCGCACTGGATCTCCTTCTGCGAGCAAGTTATGCTCGCCAAGGAGACGTCGGAGCGGGACCGGGAGAGGTTTTAGAACTTTCCCGGCCCGCCAGGCCCGGGAACGGGCCAGGTACCGCAGGCGACTTAGGCGCCGGAGGTCGCAGAACGACCTCCGTCCTCCATAAGCGCAGGCCTGGGGTGACAGGTTAAAAAAAATATTCAAATAAAATAAGATTTAAATTTAGACATTTTTAAGATAATAAAATATTATCATACACCACACTTATCATCACACAATCAAACAAAATAAATCACACTTAAGCGGGTTTTGTTGGATATTTCAGATATTAAGCCCGAATAAAGCTTTATGCTTGTTATTTGAAGACCTACAGATATTCAACATAAACATCAGTAGCATTAATAACACAAATGCTCGTAACTAAGTTCATTAACCCACGTCAGGAGTTGAGGGTGGTTTTGAAACAATAAAATAGTTTATTATTTCAATCTACCCTCAACTGTTAGTGACTACTAGTTTCAAATATTGAATGGCAGATTTATCTGATTTATATTATTCGACGATCGTTACAATACTGCACTCATAACCACATACATACAATGAATTCCCAAAAATTTACTGTGAGGTTGCATGAGTTTTGAAACGGCGCCATTTGAATCAGCGTCCACCGCAGCGCCCGACGAACAGTTATTAATTTATTAACTTTGGAAACTGGTTACCATAATAATACCATGTAACGTGTATATGTGTGTGTGAATATACGTTAATAGAAAAGTTCATAAACTCGACTAGTTATAATGCTATAACTTCGTAAAAGTGCGACTGGACTTATGACTGCGACCGTACATTAATAAACCTGAAATGTTTTAGGGTTTATGTCTGCATCTGTAGCAGAGAGATAAGGTATTTTATAACTATCTAAGACTAGCTGACGCGATAGACTTCGCTATCGATAGTTAGATAGAAAATAAATAAATAAAACTTATTTCAGGGTGACCACTTTTCTTCGAATTTTTATTTTAGTAGGTATACATTTAATGTACATTAAGCCTAGTCAACTTGAAGGCACAATTAAAAAGCCAAACGCGCCTTTTATTTGTTTGACGTCAAATGTTTTAACGGCTGTTTTAATTTACTCTATGGTTTGTATGGGAAAAAAGTGTTGTTTTTACTATTACCCTCGATTTTTTACGTTTTTTATCTCCATAAAAAACGAAAACGAGAAGACGACGAAACGATACAACGAAAAGATAAGAAAGAATTAGTCGGGCCAATCTTATAAGAATAGATTACAAATTATACTGATACAATCTATTTTTTTTAAATATTAAGTACTTTTATAGTTCACTACCGATCCGCCCCGGCTTCGCACGGGTGCAATGTAGATACTACTAATACTACTAATGTGGTGTCTGTGTGGAGTAATTAATTATACTTTAATTATGATAAGACTATATACTTTCGACGACTATATACTTTCGACGCGGCGATTCGGCGACGGCCGCTTTGCCCCCGCATTTTAAACCTCTAATATCTTCTAAAAAAATTCATTTTAATGATATGCTGTGAAAAGCAATTTTAATTTACATAAATGCACAAAGTATCTAAATTATTTATTTAGATAAGGAATAATAATGTATTGTTTAAAATGGCTTTTAAATAACCCATTACTTTTTGATAAAAATGGTTACTGTAGGTTATCTTTAGGAGATAGACATATATATATACCATCGCGGACTCTTTGTAGATCTTTTTTAATATATGAAACTCCATAATACATTACTTTTGGTCTATCTTGTAGAGTTTAGCCACCGTTTACAATGTAAGCATGTTTTAAACCAACTCAACAAATTTTTGAAATTCTCGGATTTCCTCTATTATATCTATCTATTGATGAAAACCGCATTAAAGTTCTTTGCTTAGTTTAAAAGATCAACAAAAATAAAAAACGACTTTATTAAAATTGTATACTTTCTATAAGAGCTACTGTTTGGCAGTTCTGACAGATTGAAGAACTGGCAGGGAGTCAAAGAAATTGATTACTGCAATATGCAATTCTTAAGAGATATCGATATAATTTCTTTGTATTCATAAATCGATTACAGTTTTACATATTTATGTACGTATATGTTACTGTAAAAGCCTGTTTATTATTATATCTTAGGTTTTACTAGTAATCTATATAAGTAATCTAGACAAATGAAAATCGGTAAAAACAAATGATCATCTATAAAAACATTTGAATGCACCTAAGTAAAGACAAATTAAAAACACAAGGTCTAGTTTTAGTTCCCATGTACTGGGAATAATAAAAAGGTAAGAAATACGCATTTTTTTCGGTATTTATAAATGATCATGAAAATAAAAAAAAATTGATATTAGAAGAGCTACTTGATAAGCTTTTGAACACAAAAATCTTTTTCAACTGAGAACACATACCAAACTGCGTAACGTATTTAGTAAATACTTTTTACGTACGTTTACGAGATATACGAGTAGGTCGCAGTCGCTTTCATTCTATTTTTTTAAACTAGTTTTGGATGTATAAGCGTCTTTATTAGATTTTAAAATAAATTGGTCAAATCAAATCCCTCTTCCTCACGAAATCATTCCCAACAATACAAGAAAGCGAGAGTTGCACATCGATGTATATCTTAACATAGTATAAAAAAATTATAGAGAAAATTAGATAGAAAACAAAGGGGTGCTTTTACTATTGAAAAACAGGCACCCAACGCTTTTTTTCAAATTTATTTCTATTTTTAGTTTGGTTTTGGTACAGAAAGCGTGTTTTTTAGTTTTTTAAAACTATATATATATTTTTTTAATTAGTGTATGGTCATCGGTCCTCGATATATCTACAAAGTTTGAACGAATTCTGACCGTTTAAAGTCAGTCAAAATCACGCCCAAAGGAGTCGGTTACAAACATACAAACAAACATACAAGTGAAGCTAATATAAAGCGTGTAATAGTCGCTTTTTATGTTTTACGCTAAGATCTTTGAAGCTAAGCAAAAGAATTTTAATGCGGTTTTCACCATTAGAGACAGTGATTCACTAGGAAGGTTTATGTAAATAACACATGCTTATTATCGATAGAAAAATCCGAGAATTTCAAAGATCGTTACAAAAAACATGTTTTTTTTTTGCGCTTACATTGCAAACGCTAAACCTTACGAGATAGACCTATCTAATGTTAGTACATTAGATAGGTCTATCTCGTAAGGTTTAGAATTGTATATTTTAAAAAGTCTTTTGTGTTCTGTTCTTTATCTTTTAAACATTACAAAAAAGTAATGTTTTATGGCACGGAACGAGAGCGCGTGGAACAGTGCCACCTGCCACTGCAAGCAATTTGACAACTAGATGGCGCAGTGGTTTGCGTAACGGACTGTCATTTGTGTGCATGAACATTTATTGTTTGATTTGGTGTGGGTGTTTCTATGTATAATAGTATGTATTTACAAAAAAGTATATATGTATTTATATCAGCTGTCTCGCAGCCATAGAACAAGCTCTGCTTTTTTGTGAATGTAAAAAAATATGCTTGCGAAGGAGGGGGCCGAGTGGGGCCGAAACTTTAGAACCCTCCCGGTCGGGAAGCTCGGCAACAAGGCTCAGGTACGACAGGCGACTCAGCGCCGGAAATCGGTGAACGACCTCCGTCCTCCATAAGCGCAGGCGCAGGGTTTCAGGGTCACACAAATGAGGGGTATCTGTAAGCCGTAAATGGCTATGGGGGGGTTCGTTGAGGCAACATAGACTTCCTTTCCGGGTTACACCCGATTCCCCACCTACTGGTCCCCAGATGGAGTGCGGTTTTAGTTGGTCGAGTCCGACATAGCCCCCCACCAAGGATTTCCCAAGGGATTTCCCCACGAAAAAAGGGAAAAGAAATACTTATTTTTTAATCGTCAAAAATCTTCATT
>CADEBD010000536.1:0-25600 GCA_902825455.1 Arctia plantaginis
TAACAATTTACCGTAAAAACTATCTTTTTCCCCCACAACAGCGATGTCATGCTCGCGGAAACGTAACTATACCAATAGTGACTTTAATAAGTCTGGCCCCGTTAAAAAGTAATCGTTGAGTGATAAACCCCTGCGTTTTAGCGGCTCCCATCGAAAACCAAACGTAATTTGTTTTTGTTAGGGTTGTCTACACCAAAGTGAGGTAAGAAACCGGGTTTTGTTTGTTTTTTTTGGTATCAAAAATTTTCCTCAGCGAAATTATTGTTAACAAATGCTTTATACGTTCTCGATACCTTAATGCGTATTGCTCGTTACAGGACATTTTCTTCTCTAAATTATGCACCCTAGACAAAGCCGTAAGTTCTGAATCAGGCATCCGACAGCTACCATCCTTCCACGGTAAACCTACGTACCATCGACTATCGATTAACTTTGCCGTCATTAGAGTTCTGACGCGGAGTTTCGGATTTTACCCAAAATGTTCGATAGAAAATGACTTTTTTACCTTTTTCGTGCAGGTCTTCCTAACGGAGGCTCTGCCAACCCTGATAAAAACCTCGGTAACATCCCAGCGTGGAGTTACAACGCGTGGCTTTGAGCCCGGGATGCAGGTGCTCTACCTGAACACACCATCCCAGCGGAGTACGAGTGGCACAAGGTTCGTTACATTTGCGGCTTTTAATTTCTAAAGGTAACATTAAATTATAATTATCCTGACCAATCAATATTTCAGGTGCAGAAGTACTATAGTTAAATTCGTTTTGAATACTAGACAGATGAGAATACATATTAAAATTAACTAAATTATAATTTTGTATAGGTACACTAAAGTTCTGAAGGCTACGTACAGAAATTTTAAAATTTCTCACCATTACAGTTCGCTTATACAAACGTTTATACAGTCCGTGTCGCACAACAAGCGCACTGTTGTCCCACGCCCCCACGCACATGCATCGTCTCTCGGCGGCGCCCGCGCAAACCGGCTCGTGACGCAAGCGATGAACTGATAAGGGACACGGTAAACCATCGTCTAATAAGGCGTTCGTTTTTATAATACTGTTGGGTCCATGTAACTCACGGGCACTACTTTTAACAACACTTTGCACTCACTGCTTTTTGACGTGATTCACACTTTCAGGGGGCCGCTAACGACGATGATTCGACTGTAGTAAATTCTTTGACACACTGATTATCGTCGTTCGTTGTTTGGCGCGTGCTATAATGCAGTAACTTATATGGGGCTTGTCCACAGTTCTCGACGTCACACGCTGCCGCCGGACAGGTTTTTCGCGGTTATGAGTCGCATCTATGCATTTATTAGCATAACCGGTGTCGCTTGACAAAACTAAATCGATCTTTGCGTAACGCTTTACGGAATTTTTTACAATCGTGTAATTTATGTTTTGAAATACGGCAATACAGACACTTGATATTGTTCTCGCCGCTTTTATTTAATACCACCGTTTAAAGTGTAGTAGCTTCTGTTTACTTTTTCTTATTGTAGTAACCGTCCGTTATATTTTTTGTGATTAATAACGCCATAGACGACACTTTCTGAGCTTCTTCATTTAAAACTTAGAAAAGTCAAACCATGTGGGTCTTCTGCCTTGTTTTTATGAATATTATAACTGTAATCTGCCCACTTTGAAAGCAAAACGGGTGTTAATTTGACAAAATACAAGTATCATACTTATTCCGTTTAGGTATTCTTCAAGTTCGCACCCTTATGGAAAAGGCCACAATGTCTTTGTGATATTCTTGGGATACTGGGTGTAATTTCTTGAGGGCTGTTAAAATGCGTGATATTATGACTTCAGGATTACCAAATTGCAGCTCAAGTGTTGACATTATTGGTCTCAGGCGAAAGGGTTTCACTTATCAGCAGGACCGAGATGGGTTCGCGAGCAGATCCTTTCAGACACTTTTTAAGCGCCACAAGTTTTAATTCTCTTTGAAATTACAGACCTTGGTAGACTCTTCATACGCCTGTTGGAATGAAGCCACTCCATGGTGGTCTCCACAAAACAACGGTAAGTCTTTTGGTGTACAATTTCTACTTACAGGTTGGAGTTAAGATTGTTGCTGGTAGAAAACGGCTGTAAGATCCTTAAGTGCGCTGGCCAGGAGTGAACTGTTCCCTTAGTGCCGGTATCCCATTTGACCGGCGGCACGGGCACGTCCGTTGTCTGACCCTGATCGTGACGGGCTGTGCTTCTAGTTCGCGATGGCTGCGCTCCAACACTCCTCTACCTCCTTGTTAGTGTAATCAGACCTTACACTACGCTCGTTCGTCAATTCTGCTAGGTTCGCCGCTAACGTTTGTCTATCAGTTCCATTTGAATCTTTGCCTTTTGCCTCTGCCGCCTCCAGTTCTAGCTTCTTTTGCGTGCAAGCATGAAGAAGATGTAGACCGCTTGGACTTTGGCCTTGAGACCTGATGAGACTTTACAGGCATCGTTTGAAAAATCGACTAACGGTTGCTCCGATTTTACTACCTACCTTCAATTTTTGTATTTCGTACCGATTTTCTTCATTGTGTTTAATATGCTCTTCAATTACTTCTTTCTTCTTACTAGGTGGTAATAGTGGTAGCTCTTGAGCCGAAGACTGACCTTCTATTGGTTTTCCACATCCTTCCTGGGTGATCTCCTGGAGCCTACCCTACTTCTCGGTGTATGGTACGTTTTGCAGTAGATCTGGCTCGAAGTGGACCAACTTATGGGTCAGGAGATCAAAAAATAGTATATTAATGCAAAATACAAAAGTTTACAAGTGTTCGGGATCACAGTCATAGAAAACGTGTCGATCGCGGCGACGGTATCGGGACGACTGACTTACAATCTACCTTATAATGTATTTTAAATGTTTGAATGCTGCGTCGCGTACACAGGGGAAAGGAAAGGGGGACTGCTGTCGCCTTTCAAGGGAAAGGCAACCCCTGTCCCAGTTCCAGCCCCGACTAACATTGCCACGTGCCCATTGGAGGGCAGCTGGGCGGTAGCCGGTGAAAAAGAGAAGAGGCGGAAGGCCGCCTAAAAGACCAGAAAGACCGCCGCACACCGCGACGGGAGCGCCGAGGAGGCTCCGCGTCGTTCGATCTGTGGCCGTTATCATCACTTTGAGGGCCGAGGCAGCGGAGAGGGGCGTGGGATACGCCGAGGTCTTGGCGAAAGTCAAGGCCAACGCTGGCCTAAAGGCCCTCGAGATACCGGGAGCCCGGCTCCTGGTGGTCCCCGGCGCTACCAGTGGCCCCAAAAGCTAAGGGAGTCACTGGATGCAGCAATAGTCCGAGTTTCCAGGCCCACGAAATGCGCCGAATACGCTTCACGGGCCTTGACGACTCCGTCACGGCGGACGAACTTAGGCTCGCCGTGGCGGAGGCTGGAAGGTGCTTCCTGACAATGTGAAGGCCGGAGCAAGACGCTTGGGCCCCAGTGGACAGGGGCTAACGGTGGTCAGCTGCCCCATCGCGGTGGCTCAAAAGGTCGCCGATGGACGAAGCCTCCTAGTGGGCGGCTTCCCTGAGGGCGGAGGTACGACTCCTGCAGGCCCGACCGACAAGGTGCTTCCGGTGCCTGTCAGTAGGGCACGAGGGGGTTAAGTGTACGGCGGAAGTCACCGCAGGTGATCTTTGTCTGCCGAGGAGGCCGTGAGCTGCGGCGGATTGGTGTTGGCGGTGTCCCCAGCCTGTACCTACCGCGACCTCAGGGGTACCTGAAGCCCACTGCAGTCAATTCTTGACGCAGTTGGGCGTATGCTGGACGGCCGTCTGCAGGTCTGGAGGCGAGACTGCCCCCTGCGCCGGTCGTGTGCGCTCCCTGTTGTGGGAGGCCGCGTCTAATACGCGGCGGCGGCGTCGGCGTCGGCCCCGACTCCATCACCGGCTCCCCAGGGGCCGAGGAGAGGGGCCAAGGCACCGGCCCAGGCGCCAGTCAAGGCGCCGGCCCAGGCACCGGCCAAGACTAAAGCGGCGAAGAGGAGCGGAGTGGCTTTCCCTCCGCTCCCCACTCCGACATCTCTGCCGGGCCCCTCCGCACCCGCCCCTTCCAACGAGGGTTGGCAGGAGGCGAGGGGCTCAAAGAAGTCCCGAAGGCGGACCAGAAGGGCTGCTCAAAAGCAGCCCAAGCCCAGCCTTCGCCACCCGGTTGGCAACAGCCTCTAAAAGAGGCCACGGAAGCTGCAGCCGCCTCAAAACCGCGGCTGTAGTCGTCACGTTGTCGCCGGAGGCGGGCTGACGTATGCGGCCCTCTTCAAGGGGGCCCGGCCCGGTCTCGCTGCTGAGCTCGGGTTTTTCGAGTCCCTGGGGCTGAAGGCGCGACGACGGCCGATAAATTCGCCGAGAAGTTTGGGGGGAATTTTTGCCACCGAGGACGGTGTTAAGATCACAAATCAAACAAAACTAAACGTTCCAAGAGAGTCTATATCAAGAATAGTCACAGATCAGAATACAATAATTACCAATCCACAAGATATTGCAAACACGTTTAATGACTATTTTATAGATAAAGTTAAACCAGTTCATACCAATGTCACAAATATAACAGAATCTATAGATAATAACATCAAATCAATGTTTATGCCGCCTTGCCTTCCAAAGGACGTCGACACAATAATAAAGAATCTTAAATACACAAATAGTGTTGGGTATGATGGTATCCACACTAAAATAATAAAATCAGTTAGCCCAATCATTTCGAAGCCTATTAGCCATATCATTAATGTAAGTATAGGTTCTGGAATATATCCGGATAAACTAAAAACGTCGGTGGTTAAACCTCTGTTCAAAAAAAGGAAACAAAGAACATATGGAGTGCTATAGACCAATCACACTTATTCTATATTCTCAAAAGTGTTCGAGAAATATATTCAAGCAACTCTATTCCTTTCTTTCTTGAAAATACATCTCTTCGCAGTAGAACAAAAGGGGTTTAGACATAAAAAGAGCATAAACAAGGCTATCTACGAATTCTTAAATATAATTATATCTAAAGTAGATAAGAGAATACCAGTAAGCGCCATATTTTGTGACATGACGCAAGCCTTTGATTACGTAGATCATAAAACCCTACTGGAAAAGCTTGATAGATGTGGAGTACGTGGTAATGTCAATAACCTAATAAAATCTTACCTGACGAACAGAAAACAATATACAGAGCTCAGAAAAATTAACTTTTTAAACAAAAGAAAGAAGTATACACGTCTCACTTACGAACAATTTATTACGGAGTGGGGAAAAGGTAGTGTACTCGGGCCTTTACTGTTCATTCTTTTACATTAATGATCTACCCAAAGTAACTAACCATCCTGTTACTTTTATTTTGCGGATGACAGTACGGTAGTTATAGAATGTAACAATCGCGTTTACTATGAAACGGACATTAATAATACGCTCTATAACATTATAAAATGGATGGATAAAAATAATTTAAAAATTAATTTAGGCAAAACAAATTTTAATACAATTTTCACAAAGACATAAATAATTAAAGATATGAATTTTAACATATAATAATATTAAAAAAATGAAATTGACGCTACTAAATTCCTAGGACTGAATATTGATAATAGGCTTAATGGAAAATTACATACTGAAGGGGTTATGCAAAAAATCAGCAGTACAGCCTATGCACTTTTTAAGCTTGCACTCTGCTCAATGAGGAAGGTATATTTAAAAAGCTATCATGGAATAACCGCCCCTATCTTAGATATGGCATACTATTCTGGGGAAACTCGACAAATAAAGAAATTGTTTTCAAATCTCAAAGCAGTGCATTAGAGCAATGTTCAAATTAAAATCTACAGATAGTTGTTCCCATATTTTAAAAAGTATAAATTATGACATTGCCATCTTTTATACATTTATGAAACAGCATTTTTTCGTAAAGTCGAACCTGGAACTTTTCGAAACTTTAGCTGATACGGTTACTCGCAATAGAAGAACCCACACCAGTAATAGGATGCGAATAGAAAAGCAAATACAAAATTAATGCGTAAAAGTGTATTCTGTAGGCACCTGTCATCTATAATAAGATACCCGATCACATCAGAAATCTAGACATAATCCCATTTAAAAAACATCTACAAGAATGCCTATCTGAAAAATGTTATTATGATATAAGAGAATTTTTTAGATGGGAAATGGGGATAATTAAATAATTTAAATTAAAAAAAATGAATTTACAAATACATAAATTTTTATTTATTATTTATCTTATTTTTTATTTGACATTGTAATTACTTTATATTGACATCATAGTTTCTAAAATTTTAACATAATTTTTTAAAAAAGAGACATTGATTTTGCATGTTTTAAGCTCTAAGGTATGAAAAATCAAACTGAAGTATTTTTATTGCTTTGATTGCGACAATTCAATGTAATTCTGTTTGCATGTCTTAAATTTAGCGTTTAAACCAATTATTATTTTTTTCTTTTTATAATTATTGTAAAGCCTAAATGGAAAGAACATAGTAGATCATTCTACCACTGTAAACAACCTTTGTTATACCTATTTTTTCACAATAAAAACTGATTGATTGATTGATTGATTGATTTGATTGATCGCCAGGGCCCACAAAATGCCGGAACTGCGCATCTCGGGCCTGGACGACTCTTTACGTCGGAGGATTTTCCGCGATGCAGTCATGGAGAAGGACTGGGTGCACCGCGGACCCCATCAGAGTCGGCACCGTCCGTCCGGCCCGGGAGGCCTCGGTGCGGTGTGGTGAGCTGTCCCGGGGCGTCCGGTTTAAAGTATTGGGCGACGCCGGAAGCATTCTGGGTCGGCTTCGTAAATGCCAGAATCACGGTTCCGGCCGCGAGGCCGAGGGGTGCTTCAAGTGCCTAGCCGTGGGACACACTCGCACCAAATGCGAGAGTTGTTTTGACTGCAGCAGTCTGTGCTTCCGCTGCGGTCAACCCGGGCACAAGGCGGCAGAGTGCCTCTGCCCGCCCCTCACTTGCCCCGTGTGTGCGGCGGCTAAAAAGCCCCCCAAATTTCACATGATGGGGCGGGGGGGTGCAAGCCTCCCCGCGCTTCTAGGCAAACGCCGGGGGCTAGCCTGGCCGACCCACGCTACCCCCCGACGTCAATTTTTGCGTCGACGCCGACGCCCATGGAGGAGGTTTGTAGAGACGATCCAGTAATGGATCAAGTCTCGAACCTCCTGGTCCAGACGAATCTCAACCATTGTGTTTGCGGCGCAGGATCTCTTCCTGCAAACCATGGCACAGTGGTCGATAGGTGTTGCCGTAGCCCGCGGAGTCCTATTTGGTTCCTCTCCGTCCAAACTGGTTTGGGTGACCGAGACGGTTCCGTGGCAGTCGTCGGCTCCCCCCGGCGGTTTCATTCCCCGCCCTTGTCGCTAAGAGACAAGGATACTGGATATGTTGCCCCCGATTGGGGGGAATCACCATTTATGGTGTATATTTCTCCCCAACCGGATTTTTGAACGACTTCGGGGTCTTTCTTAACAACTTTCGGGGCCTCGATGCGGCGACTAGTGTCTGGGCCTCGTGCTGGGGGACTTCAACGCAAAGTACATTGCGTGGGGTTCCCCTGCGACGACATGAAGCCGTCGAGGAGTGGGCGGCGTCGGTGCGCTTCTGTTTGCTGAACAGAGGCTCCACCAACAAGTGCTTTGCGACAGCAGGGGGGGTCGATAGTGACCTTTCGTTCGCAAACCCCTGCAGTCGCCTCTCGGATCATTTGTATATCCGATTCGAGCTCCCCCGGTCCCAGGACCCCTTCCCGCTTCCCGCGGTGGGCTGTCGCCAAGCTCGACAGGGACCTACTAGAGGAGGCGGCCATTATTCACTCTTGGCTGTCTCCGCAGGCCCCGACCGAGGGAGGTCGACATGGGGGCTGGTCGCTTCTCAATGCGATTACGCAGATTTGCCCATGCCCGGGAATGCCCCCTGTTCGTGTTTGTCGACCTCCAAGGAAGGCGGGGCACTGGTGGTCCCAGGAGTTGGCGGACCCCGTGCGGCCTGTTTTAAAGTGCCCGGAGGTCCCGCACCCGTAGTCGGCGACGTCACCGCTGGGGTCGGTGAGGAGGTGGACCGGTTTCATGAGGAGTACCCAGAAGCTCGGAAAACTCTGAGGCTGGCCATCTGCCGCGTCAAGGATGTCAGTAGAGAGGAGATGCTGGGGAGTCTCGAGCGTGGGCCCCTGGGTCGCCCTTATCGTGCGGTGCCCTCAAAATCTCCGCACGTCGGGCCCCCCCCCTTACGGAGACTCTCCAGCCCAGCTTTCTGCAGGAAGTAATCGAGGACCTATTCCCGCAGCGGGCGGAGCACCACCCCCCTCGATGGCTGCATCAGCCGGAGGGCGACGGGGGCAGCGAGGTTGATGTTCCGGCCGTCAGGGAATCGGAGTTGGGGGCGTGTTCTACGGATTCGATCACAAGAACACCGCCCGCGGGGTGGACGGGGTTTCCAGCCCGAGTGATGGCCCGAGCCCTCGGGCTACATGTCGGAAACCCCCTCAGGGAAGTGTTGGACACTAGCCAGGCGTCCGGACGCTTCCCTGAGCGCTGGAAATGCGGGAAGCTGGTCCTGCTGCAGGAAGCCGGGACGGCCTGGGCCGAATCGGTCGCGGCCTATAGGTCTATCGTGTTGCTGGACGAGGCGGGTAAACTTTTTGAGAGGGTGCTCTCTGCCCGCATCGTCCGGCATCTTTACGAGGTTGGCCCCATCCGTCGGACGCCCAATTCGGTTTTCCGAGGGGGCGTTCGACATCGTTTTCCGTAACCCCTTTTAGGCCGGCCGAGGGGGCCCGTGAGCGCGGGGGAGTGTGTTGGCGTTGCCCCTTTTGGACATCGTCAACCCTTTAATATCTGCCTTCAGTTTGCATCAGGGAAGCGCTCCCTACCAGGGATTTTTTTTTTCCGGAGTACCTAGGCTCTGGTGGCAGACTATCTTGGGAGCGAACCGTCATGTACAGGACCGAATGGCTTCTTGAACGGGGGGCCCGGCGGTTTCCGGGGGGTCTGTCCTGGGACCCCCCGTGGACATTGGAAACGACGGGCCCCCACGAGGTTCCCCCCCTCCCTTGAGTGTACCTGCTACGCGATGACCTTTATCACGGCCCCGGGGGGTAACTTGAAGGACCTGCGCGCCTGGCCGCCACGGGAGTTTCCTGGTGGTCGGGCGCATTGAGGCTTGGGTTTTCGGGTGGCCCTGGATAAACGGAGGCCCTATTATTTCATGGGCCCCGTCGTGGTCCGCCCGCCGGCGCCTCATCGAGGTCGGCTCGGTCTTCGTACCGGTCCGGGCCCAGATAGGTACCTGGGTCTGGTCCTAGACGGTAGGTGGCTCTTCGACGAGCACTTCCGACAGCTTGGTCCGAAGCTGGTGGACACTGCCTCCGCCCTAGGGCAACTTTTGCCCAAATTGGGCGGGGCCAGTGTTCCCACAAAGGCGTCTGAAACGCGGGGGTTGTCCGGTCCATGGCGCTGTATGGTGGCACCGGGTAAGGGTGGCGGCTCTGACCGCCCCGAATAGGGCCGGCTCTGTTGCCCCCAGAGGATATTGGCGGTCTGACCGCCATACGCGGATTACCGCACGATGTCCCACCGAGGCGGCTTGTGCCTTGGCCGGAAGACCCCCGTGGGATTTTGGAGGCGGAAGTGCTCGCCGAAGTGTATCGGCGAGTGGCTGACTTCCGGGCGGAGAGCGGATGCCCGCCCTCCGCCCGAAGACTGCGCGAGTGGCGCGAACCCGGGTCGCCGAGCCACCATGGTGAGATGGTCGTTCTGGCTGGAGACTCCACGCGCGGGCTTCGCCGCCGTGGGGGGCGGCAGCACGGGACCCTTACCCCCCGGGCTGACGCAAGTCCTTTTCCGGGGCACGGTGTAACAGTTATTTTTTTATTATATTTGTATTGCGTACGGAGTTGTAAACAGTGACACCGGGTTGCCCGCGGGGCCATTTATTGATTTATCCAAAAGTAGATTGTAACTATAGTAGTGATGTCTCTTCGTCCGCCATCGGAAACCCCTAGACGGCGTTGTTTTTTTTTGTAAGTCGTAGTAATAAATTTTTCCTGACAAATTGTATTGGTGTTAAAAGTTCCTGTTATGGTAGGAAGCGTGGGTTACTGTTGAATTGAGGTTTGGGTTAACCTCGATGATAATTTTAATGAAAAATTTAAAATGATAAAGAAGGGATTCTTTCTAGAAATTTCACAAACCGAGTGTAATATATTGTAACTAGTGGGTAGCAATGTAGCAAACCATTCGGCCAATATACGTTGTACAGCAAGTCGTGTAGTATAATTTCGGACCCTTTAATCCGGTAAAGAAGTGCGTAGACATAACAGTGGCGACGAGAGAAAAAAAATATAACGCGTATACGATAGCAGTTAAATAAATAATAAATCGGGTAAAATGTCGATCGGAAAAATTTTCGAGTTTAAAATTAACTGTGACGACTGGCGGTTGTATGTGGAACGATTAGAACAGTACTTTCTAGTTATAAAATTGCGACAGACCTGCAAGTACCTACACTAATCACCGTTTTGGGATCGGAAAGTTACGAACTTTTAGTTCATTTGTGCACCCCCGATAAACCAAAATGTAAAACTTTTACAGAGATAACGGATATTATGGAGCGGCATTTACAACCTAAGCCTAGTGAATTAGCAGAGCGTTATAAGTTTAGGCACCGGAAACAAAGGGAAGGCGAAAGCATATACAAGCAGTCTTGAAAAAGATGTCCAAGACGTGTGGGTCGGAACGTGGTTGGAAGAGAGCCTAAGAGATCAGATGGTTTGCGGGATAAGCGTGAAATAATACGCAACGATTGTTTCGCGGAAAGTCAGTTGGTTTTGTGCCAAGGCGTACAGGCTGGCGGTCAGCTTGGAGGCGGCCGAGAAAGACGCACCCAGCGGTGGTGGAACGTAACAGATACATACAGCCGACCGCCAACACCAGAGCGAACCGATGTCGATTGTCAGGTTTGCTGACGCCGAACCCGAGGCGCATGCAAGGCCTGCGGCGAGTGAGCGAGGCAGAAACCAGGTGGGCGTGGCAGGCGTGAGGCATATCGGCCAGCTGTCGCGCCGACTCCAGAAGAATGCCGGGTGTGTGAGCGCGGCACGAGGCAGCCACTTGCAAATACGGGCGTTATGTGTGCAGAGTGTGCAATCAGCAAGGTCATCTGCGGCGAGTTTGCCCAAGGTTAACGGGTTCCACACTATGTTGACCTTCAACATACCGAAATTGATGACGACAATAGCGGGTCCAGTGACGAGGTAAAAGATATACGCTTATTATCGCCAACACAATGTACACCTATCTTATAACGTTGAATGTGAATGGTCATTATATAAAAATGGAATGTGATACAGGTAGTGCTGGTCATGTATAAGCTCGGCATGTTATAACCGACTGTTTAAAAAGGACACCGACAGCTTTGTATGGGACTTGGGCCAAGGGGTGGACATTTTTATATTGAAAATAAAAACATTACTAGGTAGTAGCTGAAACTATGTAGAAACCAATAATATAATTAATTTAGTATCCAGGCCTATAAAAAAAAATTACTTTGATTTTTGCAAACATTTAATTTCAATTGTCGTCACCATCACTTTCATACACAATCAAAATATTATCCAGAAACTGAGCTGGAGAAGTAACATTCTCATACCTTGCCCAACTTAGATACCAGATTACGGACATAATTGAGAGCAACAACCCACAGTTCTTTTTGACCAACAATGCAGTTACAGTATACTCTTTAATTGCATTTTAAATGCTCTATATTACTGTCAAATAATATATAAATAAAATATGTTTTCCTACTTATGTGTCTGCTTTGTATTTTGGCCCTTAATAATTGCAATTGTCGGCGGGAAGGAAGACTTGGCAAAAGGTTGCGGGCTCTTTCTATACAAACTTCGACTGTATATGAACCTCACTTTTATGTTCTCCAAATAATGATCTACCTGTTTATTTGATAAGTTCCAAATGCAAAACAAAACAATTTCATTATTTTCTAATCTTGGAAACATCAGATTATCCATACTGACATGAATGTCAGAGAATTGTGTCCGTTCTCCTTTTTAAATTATTTAATATGACATAATCAGCCATCAATTCTCCATATTTATTTTTCTAGAATTCTGTTAAGTATCAAGCCTGCATCAGGTCTATCTGATATTCTAGCGTGGAAACCTATTTATCAAGGCAGCAGCTATTCTGAAATCGATATTGCATGGGTTGAAGCAGTGTTAAAAAATTCACTTCGAAATTGTATTGTTGTCTTCATTATTTTTAAAAAAATATGTAGGTTTTCTTCAGTTTATTGTTGAGTTTTTTTTACATTTATTGTAAGTATTAATATTATATTATAAATCTAAGGATTCATGCTACGTGTTGCTTTTTGGGTTGATGCGACAAGAGGGGGGAGTTGACATAAAGCACATTTGACATTTGTCAATCATAGACAAGGTAACTTTCCCGTTACTACATCATCCCCTTTTAAATATTAAAAAAATGAAACATTCAAACATTCTGCCCCTTTAAAACAAATTTTAACATTAAACGTTTTTAAAACAAAAATAAAAAACAAACTTCTGTTATTACAATAACTCATCATCCCCTTTACAAAAAAAACAATTTTAAATACTAAAGTACTATAGTATTAGGATTTACATCAGTCTTAATTATTTACAATATTAAGTTCACTGCAATCACAAAACTCAACCAGCAAGCCCCTCCTCTGGTGAATCCAAAGTCTACGCTGGTCGAATGAAGAAAGAGGGCCCTGGTTAAATTTACATTATTGTTATCCCTAATGTTAAAAGACCTTTTTACCATTATAACTAAAAATTCTACCTTGTAACCATACATTTTTTTTGTGGCTTTTTTTTAAACATATATTTTGACCAACATTAAATTCTTTTTTCATTCTACTCGTTTTATTATAACTCTTAATATTTCTCTCCATTTTGTTACTAAATTGATGCTTTACATTACTATTTAATTTTGGTTCCAAGTATTTATGTGAAGTTATTAATTTGTTCTTAAATTTCCTATTCATTAAAAAATTTCACAAGGAGAGAAATTTGTTCCAGTAACTGGTGATATTCTATATTTTAACAAAGCTACTCTAAAATCTGTATTATCTCATTACACTTATACATAATTTTTTTAGCTATCTGAACTCCTCTTTCAGCCATTCCGTTAGACTGCGGGTATCTAGGCTAGTGTAAGTGTATTTAAAACCCCATTCTTGCGCAAAATTTTTACATTCACGAGAATCAAAGGGTACATGGTCTGATACAATCTCAGAAGGAACACCAAAGTTACAAAATAAATCTAGTAAACTATTTTAAATTGCACTTGCAGTTTTGCTGCTCAGATACTTAAGGGTCAAACCCACTTGGAGTAATAATCATATATTATCAAAAACCTTTTCCCTTTTAAAATCCATAAATTTTCAATACCTAATTTTGAATGGTAAACTAGGAACTGTATGTGAATCAATGGTTCTTTTACATTATTATTTTGATAAGTCTGACAGGGGAAACATTTTTTCACAAAATTCTTAAATGTGACTATCTATATGAGGCCAATAGTAAAATTTTTCCGAGCTAACTGTTTTCCATTTTGACATACCTATTCATTTTTGACATACCTATACAAAACTTCCCTTCGCGGCACCGTGCGACTAACGTGTGACTTCATGTGCTAACAATTTAAATATTGTTTTCTGTTTTTCTGCGACTATTTTCCCGGGTTTTTGCGGGCTTCTAAAGGTTGTGTATTTTGTTTTAAAGAAAGTCAGTAAGTTTTTATGGTTTTTAAACAGTAATATAGTGCTGAATTATTTTATTACGACTATTGGTGAGTAAATTTATTTTCTTCTAAAAGGGGGTAGGAGGTATCCTTTGTTTATATTGATTTTTTCTTGCGTGTTATTTATTTTTAAACCTGTTCCTTTTGAAATTGTTTTTTTTGGTGTGTTTTTTGTTTGGCTATGTCGGTCTTAGCGAGTTGCCGGACCCCGGCGGTACAAGTGAATCTAACACCAACCGGGAAAAGAAACTTTTATCGAAATGTCACCTACGGATTTCTCGCCGAAAGACAGTACCGTAGGCGCCTTATTAATTCGGGACTTAAGGGGAAATGTTTCGTCCCCTCCCGGGGTCGTGATAACTGTGGGGAGTACAACTACTGTGACTTAGTATCACAGGCCACTGATTATTTAGCAAAAATTAATGAATTAGTAATGATCATGGGATCTCGGATGAATGTAGGTAATAAAACGGCGATTATGGATATTACCAAACGATTACCGGTATCGTATCTTTGTTAGCTATAAAATCCTCTAGCAACGAACGAATTTAGCGAATTTTGAGCGACAATTGGAGGTATCGCCACTCAAAAAACGAGTTTAACGTCGCGGCCCAAACTTAAGCTTCCTTTACCACCTAAACTGCTCCGTTGCCCGGTACCTTACTGAAGCGCGCGTTCCTAGGCCTTGTTTTTATTGCCTATCCCACTACGAACGCTTAGCGGACTATGCGACCTCGTCAGCAACAAAACAAGCTCTCATGAAGGCTATTAAACCGAGCGATGAGGGATTTCAAATTGTAGGCGTTAAAAAAACCTCTAAGGCAGGCGTCGTGTTACGTGTACTAACGAACGGCAGCTTAAGAAACTGGAATCTGTGGACGCCATTAAATCAGTGGGTTTTTTGGCGCTTAGAAAAACCCAAAGGCCGTAGGCCCGTATAATTGTAAAAGACGTACCCGGTTCTATGGAAGATCGTGCCTTCCTAACAGCCTTATACCGTCAGAATATCAAGGACGAATTAAAATTAAGTGAGAACGATTTTATTAAGTCAACCAAAATTGTTTTGGCATCGTAAACTAGAAAATGGGCGTCAATGGATAGGCTTAGAATTAGAGGCAGCAGTTCGGAAACATCTAGAAAACACAAAAGATAAACTTATATAGACTGGGCCACATGTAGATTCAATAGACGATATAGAAGTGTTCGTTGCTTTAAATTGGTCCCGCAATTCGGTCATGTACAAAAATTTTGCACCATTTAAAACCCCTACTTTTTGTAATTTCCCCCGCCGCACACGAAACGCGAGCCTGTCCAGAAAAAAGACACACCAGATTTTAAGCCCACGTGCGACAGTGTAAGCGGGTTTATAAAACCATCTGACCATCGATGTGGCTCATACGACTGTGCACATACAAATTAAAAATGGAACAGCTAATATTAAATACCCCTTACGGAATAGTTTAACTTAGTTTTAAAAACAAAAAAAAAGTTAAAAGAGTAACTTACTAAGTAATGAATAATATTTCGTAGGCCAGATAAATCTTCATAACGATAAATAGCTACATCAGAATTAGACCGTTTAATTTTAGAGCAAAAGTAAGACATTGTCCTTTTTACAAGAACAATATCAGAGCGCTCACTTGCGTCCCTAATGTAGTACAGCTTGACTGCCGTTCGCAGGCTGGGGATATATGTTGCAAGTTCTACTTTTACGGTAACATCTTTGCGTAATCTTATGACGTCACACTGCCCGTTGCTGAGATCTCATCCTCTACCTGTAAGGTTTACGTAGTGAGCTGCTATTTTCAAAATTCACATCCTATTTATCCTCACTTACATCACTTACGTTACGTTTGCAGTTCCTCGTGGGACATAAAATTACATTGGCGCTGATGTCAATGCGTATCTTCATTATATGGTATGGCAAGTTGCGTTCAACCGACACGGTTCGACGTTGTGCGGTTGAGATTTCATTGCGGAAATGAATCTTATTATTCACAATACCCCCGATGCACCACCAACTTTTTGCAACCCAATGGGTGAGTCTTCTATTGACGTGACGCTTACACGCGGCGACGTCTCGATATCGGATGGCGTGTCCTTCCGGACGCATCCTGTAGTGATCACCGCTTGATCGTGTACGAATTCATACCAAGGGTAGCACAGGATCCACAAAGGCTCCCTATAATTTTAGATATAAAACTAAAGGTGCGAACTGGACTTTGTTTGGTTCACTCTTTGCAACTCATACCCAAAAACTTCAGTCGCAGTAGTTTATCAGCTGAGGGGAAAACGCAGAAAAACTATCAGAAACTTTTTCATACGCGCTGATGTAACTATTGGTCGCGGATCTATCACTAACACTCGTAGATGTTGATTGGTGGGAATGATAGATTAGCCGAACTACGTAGAAGCTACCGGAAAGTCGTAGAAAATTAAACACTATTAAAAAACATAACGTAACAGGAGATTTGTACAAAATGCTCTCATTGCTCTTATAGTTTGCCAGGTCCCACTACAGAGCTGCTGTGGGAAAAATCCAAGGGAAACTTAATTCAGAAACTTGTTGATAAACTCGATAGAGAGGGCCGTGGTCCCCCTTTGTATCAAAGAAATTTTAAAGGGAAATAGATCAATCGACCTTGCATACATACAGAACATCAAAATTAATAACAGATATACCACAGATAGAACAAACAGCAGAATATCTTTTAGACTCACTCGTACCTGACGATCGACCGGAAAACGACACTGATCATCACCGACAGATCAGGCAGTGGGCCCTCAAACCACCACTGTCTCCAATGTCTGATTTACCATCTTCAGACGAATTTCTCGGTATCATTAGATCCTTGCCGCTAAAACAAGGCTTCGGGCGTATGATAAAATATCTAACAAAATGATAAAAGAAGCTGTAAACTTTCGGGTGACACGATTTTTCACTGTCTTTAAACGTTGCATTGTGAAGGAATATTTCCTCGTATATGGCGGTGCGGTAATATTTGTATATACCAAAAAGTGGGGACAAGCCACCGGGTGATCCTAAATCCTACCGACCAATCACATTATTACCATCGTTAGGAAAGCTTTTAGAACGTCTTGGGAGTGCCCCGGCTTCTGCAGGTTTGGGGTCAAATTTCATGATAGACAATTTGGATTTACGTTGGGTAAATCGACAACTGACGCTGTTATATCGGTTAGAAGTTTTGTCACAGAGTCAAAATTTCAATACGTGCTGGCTATTTTCTTAGATATATCTGGCGCCTTCGACAACGCATGGTGGCCCATGCTGTTGCTGAAATTAAAATCACGGGGGTGCTTTAAAATATTTATTCCCTTATCTCTTCGTACTTTCACAAGGTACAACTAAACCCAAGACTTGGGCATCATTCTGTGTCGAAGGCGCTTACAATGGGATGTTTCCCCAGGGGTCGGTGCTAGGTCCATACTTGTGGAATATCGGCTTCGACGATTTTTTTGCGATACCAATACCATCCGGGTGTACTCTGAACGCGTATGCTGATGACGGTTATACTGTGGAATCTGATACTAGGGGGGGGCTTGAGAGATTAGCCAAAAATGTTGAACTGATATCTCAATGGGGTGAACGTAATCGCTTAACTTTTGCACCCAACAAAACCTTCCAGCTACTTTTTAAAGGTAAACCCCAAATCACCGCCGAGCATTAATTTGACAATGTTACTGTAAAAAATAAAACTACAGTGTGTATCTAGGATTAGTTTTAGAAAGAAACTTTTCATTTACGAACTATTAAAATAGTTAATGAAAATCTAAAAGAGTTTCTGTGCATTGACAAGGTATCAACTGCGACATGGGTCTATCATTTTAATACATTAATAATAAATAATAATTTAATAATAATAAATTTTTTTAAAAGAACAGAAAATGACACATGTAAACCCAAACATATAACAGACATAAATAAAATGACTACGTGATACGACGCATAAGTATTCCACTGAACAAATCGACTATACTTAGCAACTTACAAGTACCAAATAGATTAGTGCACGGAATTATCTCAGATTCCATGATACACAAAATTTGGAATACAGAATTTTACCAATACAAGTTATCAAAAATTTTTACTCCCAACATGCACATGAAGTAATTAATGGCATACGTTCAATAGTGGTAAATAAATTACACTAATCCATCTTAACAAATACTTTAGTTGGTTTTTCCAATAGGGACAATAACAAGAAAAACAAAAAAAGAAACAAAAACATAAAAAAAAGTAACAGTGATTAGTAAAGAAAAAAATAAATGACTCGAGTGTAAAAAGATTATGTTTACAATAACTATTAAACAAGATTTAGATAGGGTTTTTATTTATTGCTATAGGAACAGTAAATATATATATAATTTATTTTCTTTTGATAAAGTCTTTACCTCCCGTGCTAGTCAAAAGACTGTGTTACGGCAAGGTAAATTCTTCTCAGATATTATTTCGTAACCCACAAAGGTATTATGTGAATATAATACATTTTTAAGCAAATACACCTACACATACCTACGTATACTAAATAAATATCTATATATACACACCATATTTTACTATGTATATCACTACTATTTATACACAGTTCTATTTGTCTATACGCATACATATATAATCGCATACATACATATTTAAGAGCTTACATAAAATATTTGTCCACCATTTTGCTTGCTTACAATACTCACTATACATACTCCCATATAATTTCGGATCAAAATTAAATCACCCGTACAAATAACAATCACGAAATGTGTCTTTACTTACATACTTGCATAATTTTTTCTGTCCCTTCGTAGTCTAAACTGCTTAGGTACTTCTCCAGTTCCCTCCTGCACACAAACCTCGTCATGTTTGTCAAACTTTTAACTTTACTTATGCGATTATAAAGCAGCGGGCCGAGAAAGTGTGAAAAACATTGAGCAAACGCAGTTTTACAAGAGGGCACCTCATAGATATCGTGTGTTCTTCTCATGGATCTATTTGGAGGCCTTTGACGACGATGTTGCTTTAAAATAAGGTATTTAATGAAATGTTGACGAATAGTGAGACTTCAAATTCCCTATACAATTTTAAGGTAGGGTACTTAAACGGTTTGAAATTAATTATTTTTAGAATGCACCGCTGGGCTCTTTCAATTTTTATCAGGATACTTTTACGCGCACCACCCCAAGCCGCAATCCCATAAGTAGCTATAGACTGACATAAAGTAAAGTATACCATCCTATTAGTCTTCTGGTCTCTTAAGTTTCTAATATTTTTAAAAATGGGAATGAGTTTACGTATTCTAGATCTGAGATTAGTAATATGTCTTTTCCAGTTCAAATTCTGATCTATTTTCAATCCCAAGATTTTTATACTCTCTAATTACTAATTAACAACTAATTACTACATTAAAGATCATATACGGAGCTACTTATTTAGGTTCTATGTGCTATGGTGCACCTGTATGGGCCGATAGGGCGACCGTAGGCGCTGTCCGTCGCAAACTGTTACAAGGCCAACGACTTGCACTGATATTCTTGTGTAAGGCATATAGGACGGTTAGCACTGAGGCTTTGCCGGTGTTGGCGGGTGTGCTTCCGGTCGATCTCGAGGTGCAGAGACGTGCAGCCATGTACTATTCAAGACAACAAAACATGGAATGCGATTTTTTGGGCGCGCGGATCGCGGTAAAATTACAAGATTGCTTCAACAGCAGCCCGATGTCTATAATGACCTCATAGACGAATGGCAACAACGCTGGGATGAATCATCCAAGGGGCGCCATCTTTACCAATTCTTTCCATCTGTTCGCGAACGGTTGTCGAGGATATGGCTTGAGGTAGATCACTGTGTCGCTCAATTTCTTACGGGTCATGGTAACTTTAAGAGCAAGCTTTATTCATTTAAATTAGTCGAGTCACCATTGTGTCAATGCTCAACACCTAACTCTCACTATGAACAGTCTGCTCATCATATCCTCTGGGAATGTAGTCTTTGGTATAATGAACGTAATATAATGCTGAATAGCTTGCAGGTGACATCTGGGGCGGTATACCATGGGGATCTTGTGTCAACTAGGGTGAATTTCCGTGCGTTTAGGCGATTCTGCCATACATATTATAGAAATCAAACATAGCTCAGTAGGACCCGTAATATTTGTGGCCGTGGTGCTTCCCTGTTTAAAGGGTGTATGCCCATTTTACTTCATTTTGTCTCCCGCTTTGCTAAGGAGGGAAGTGGATTTACTGTTATTTCCAACTCCTCCAATTTTCTTCTGATTAATTTTCGTTGCGGGTTCCAAGACAGTTTTAATTTCTTCCTGGGACTTCCCGAGTGTCATAACTCGGTGTGTTCGTGGGTCACTGCGTGGATCCTGGTGTACAGGAGTTACAGTGGTGGGCGTGTGGGTGGGATTAGTCCAAAAATACCTATGTGTCCTTCATGTAAAATCTTTAATGTAGACATTTCTTAACTTTTAGGTACAATCAATCTTTCTTTAAAGAATACTAATTTTGTCATCAAGTGACAAGTCATCCTTTAACTTGTGATTAATTATGTAAATGATCTGGAATGTTATAAGGCCAACCATTCTTAATATATTCAATTAAATTTAGCTAGCTCACTATCATTAGAACTTTCACTAATAAGTTTAAGCTTTTGCTCTTCCAAAACATTCTAAATTCTGACTTAAGCCTACACAATGTTATAACTTCATACATGAAAAGGTTCATCAAACATCATCAGATTCCTGGTATGAACGCGAAAAGAAGATCTGCTATATACTTTAAATTTTTCCCTTGTAAGTATTTGAATCAATATTATATTTAATAATTTAAGTTTTAATTTCTTTGCAATCTAGGCGAAGGTATATCATGCAAATGCTTTTTTAACAAAGATTCTAATGGTTTATGATCATTAATGATAGTAATTTTTTGACCATAAATATAATAATGAAAATTTTTTTAGGGCCCACACCACACTTAATAATTCTTTTTCTTCTGTGAGAAATTTTTCTCTGACTGAATTAAAACTACGAGATGCAAAGCTAACGGTTGTTATTTTGTAATAAAAAACAACCAATGCCATCTTGGATGCGTCACATGTACTACAATCGGTAACTTACTATTTAAATCTGTAAATGGGAGACTTCAGTAATTTTTTCTTAAGATTATTATAACATTTTCATAAAACTTCTCTCCACAGCCACTCCACATCCTTTTTAAGCAATAAATGTAATGGTGAGGCTATATCAGCCCATATAGGAAAAAACTTTCTTAAATAACGGGACCATTCCAAGAAAAATTGAAATTGTTTTTATTAGTTTGGACTTTTCTTTATTTAATATTGCATTTACCCTATCTGGGTCAATTTTCATGCCTTTTTCAGAAAACAGGTGACCAAAGTATTTTACTTCTTTTTAATTTTATATTGAAATTTATCTCATTAAATCTCACGTTATGTTCTAATGCTCTTTCAAAAACTTTTCTTAATATTGCATCAGCTCTTGCTCCGAGTCACTACTTGTTAACAAATCATCACAATAGACAATTACACCTGGTATATCACCAAAGGCAATTTCACTATACCTTTGAAATTTTTCAGGCGCTACTGACAAACCAAATGGCATTCTCAAAAATTTAAAAACAGCCATAAGGGCTATTGAAAGTACAAAGATCATTTGAATCCTCACTGAGCTTAATATTATAAAATCCATCGGAAAAATCTAATACTGAGAAACATTTTTATTGCACAACTTAGACACAATTTCATCTATTGTTGGATCAAATGATGCTCCTTATTAATACTTTTAAGATCTTTAGGATCTAAGCAAATTCTTAATGAACCATCTTTCTTTTCAATGATAACCAAATTGCTTACAAACTTTTTGGGGGGTTTTCACTCTCGCAATGATTTTGTCCCTTCACCAGAGCCTCCAACTTGTCAGCGGGCGCTTCATAAGTGCATTAGGCACTCTCCGTGAGGGCCTCACTATAGGCTGCACCCCCGGTTGAATGCGCAACTGCAGAGCACTCTTAAATTCACCCACGCCCTGAAAAAGTTTTTTATTCTTATTAATAAGTTTTCCTTAGTATTATTACTTTCATTTTAGTTTGAATCACATTAATATTATTATTATTTAACAACTTCAGCTCTAATAGTGAACTTTACAACCTAAAATAGGTCTCACCTGCTCTTTTTATATTACAAATTCAAGTTTTACATACTCATCATCATTAATATTATTTTAACTTTTAATGTTATTTTCCCTAAGGAAATAACTTGCCACCTCCAAAACCTCTATTATATTATAGTCTCAATAACTGATATTATTCTCATCATCGACAAATTGTTTCAAAATCTGGTAAACTAATAACATTAATCTGTGCACCGGTGTTCACATTTGAATGTCACTCTTTATTTTCAACTCTTAGTTTTTCTATCGTCTCATTATTCTTAATATCTATAGTGCTAACTAGTCATAAGTCATGCACACTATTCTGACAAGGTTCATTAATATATGAACTTTTTTTTTCATTTGTAAGATAGCAACCTACACTGAAATGATTCATTTTATTACATTTTGTGCACTTTTTCCCAATGCAGGACATTGTCTTCTGACCATGTTCAGTATTACATTTTTACACTTATAAAAATTTTATTGAAACTGACTTTGCCTTCATTATTTTTTAAAATTACTGTTAAATGATCTATTTTTATCAATATAAAATTTGTTATCTTTATAAATTTTTATTGAAAATACTAAGCTCTATTTTCAATGATGTGTGTTGCCGAGATGACTTTTATTCCTGCACCGCATGAATTCCGACTTAGCCAGTGTCTTCAAATGTTCCTGGACAGCTCCGCAGATCTACATATGTCTAATGCCTTGTTCATCGTCAAGTCTTTTACTTCGAGAAGTTTTTGTTGATCCGTTGCTCCTTGACACCGATGACTATCCTGTCCCGTATCATGCGCTCATTCTGGTCTCCAAAGTTGCAAGTTTTCTGCCATCTTCCTGATTGCTGTATAGAATGCATCAAAGGATTCACCCTTTTTGTGTTTTTCTTTTTAAAGTTATATGTATTAATTACATCATTCGCTTTGGCTTAAAATAATTTTCAAAGACATTTTAGTACATCTTCTAATTTTGCCTTTTCGTCGTTTTTAGCACATTGAAAATAAAGCTCCTGAGCCTGTTGCCCGATGCAATTTAGCAATATTGCCGCTTTCCGAGTTTCAGAAAAATTTTCTACACCGGCTGCCATGATGAACGTCCTGAACTCTGTTTGAATCTCTGCCATTGTGTATAACAGTTGTCGATGTTGTCCAGATTTAAACCTTTCGGCATTTTATATTCCACCGCACGTCTAACGCCTTTTTCATCCTCTGACATTATGGTGTTAAGTATAGTAATGCAGGGTGTGTTTTATACTAACCCGGGGACCGGCACGTTTTCAATCTTGAAAATCCTACCGGCTGCGCCATGTATTGTTGTTTCATTATTTTTAAAATAATATGTAGGTCTTCTTCAGTTTATTGTTGAGTTTATTTTACTTTATTGTAAGTATTATATTTGTATTATAAATCTAAGGATTCAGCTACGTGTTGCTTCTTTGGGTTGATGCGACAAGAGGGGGGAGTTGACATAAAGCACATTTTACATTTGTCAATCATAGACAAGGTAATGTTCCGTTACTACAGCCGTAATTTTGCTCCATGGCCTGGTAGCGACGGTTGTTTTACCGCGGTCGCAACCTTCTGCGAGGAGGTAATCTCGCAGAAGGAGGCGGCGGAGAAGGCCCGGGAGGACGACCTCCACGGACCTGATCCGCCGCCGCGAACCGGGCGGCGGAGGCGCGCTTACCTGCGTCATGCCGCCCTGAGTGTTTGGGCCCCGGGGTGGACGGATGGGTTCTCCCCTCCACCCGCATTAGTTGGCCAGCCGCGAGGGGGCGGCGTCCGCGTGTGCCGGACGCCGCCTAAAGAGAGGAAACTTTGAGACGGAGCCCGCAGCAACGGGGTGACGGTCCGAGGGGATTTCCACACGTAAAAAAAAAAATAAAAAAAAGGTTAGATATTATGTATATATATTTTCCGCACCTTTGCATCTTTTTGCAAAAAATTACCGCGTTTTCTTACCGCATTTTTTAATATTTTTTAAAGGTAACCCTTTAAGGGCGGGGGAATGGTAACGCCACCTGTCCATAGAGACAGGAACTCTTTAAGTTTTAGTTTAAATTCCCGCTAGGTGAGGCTGTCGACACCTATCAATCCCTTGATCATATATCGAACATTCCCGCACGCACGCCACAAAAAGGAAACAGTCGGTGACGTTCGAGACGCGAGACAACACCGCACGTTATTTTTTTTCTCTCCGCACCGCATCTCATATAAACTTTAAAAACCAAAAATATTGGAATAACACGCGCCGCGTTCAAGTGTCTTCGGATCACGCTACCGCATTGTCCGCCTGAGTGTTAAATCGTGCCTTGCCGGCAAGCTAGTGACTTTATACCGCGCAGCGCGCCGCCATTTTGTTTTCACAAGCCACACCGAAGCCACGAGAGACCAGGCCGCCTGATCAGCCCGCCAGGTCTGGACAGCAGCTCGACCAGCATCTCAAGACCATCAAGGTAGGCGTGCTTTCCCATATCCTTTTACCCACCTGTCCGGCAGCCGTAACGTACTCAGCATATCAGTTTCAGGCAGTGCTTAGTCGCTCAAGATATCTGCGCACCCGCTCATATTTTATTGGCGCCAATAATTCTATGGCCACCGCCAGTTGGCGCTAACACACTGAATCAAATTAATTATTACGACGGACGGAAAGGAATCGACCGATTTGCGTAATCAGCTAAATAATATTATACATATATGCCTAAGTGTACGTAAACCGTACATAGATATTTTCTCGTGTGTGTTATGCAGTATAATATAATATGTTTAATATATTAATATCTGTGACATGGCAACTAGCGCTGAATATTTTATTTCCACGCACAGTTTTACATGCACATTTACCTACCTATAATGTAAGTAATACCATACAGTAACTGTGCACCTGCACAATACTAAAACTAAGCATTTTATCATTCTCATACAATGTTTTTCAGTACTTACTTTTTTAGCAATTTTGCTAAACGATGTATCATGTATCTCTATTGTTGAAATGATATTGCCCTATTTATATAATTCTATTGTAATGGTTACTTTTAATTATTTTTTTTCCTTTCCTTGTTGTATGACAGTTCTTTTTCTCAAAAGGGGAGGAATGTGAAAGGTTCTTACATAGGCAACGAGGCGACGCACACTTTGGTCGCATCGGTTATAAAAAGCCATTTGTCACGTAGAACTTGTCACGTTCACTAGTTGTGCATCATTTGTAGGTATAACATCTCTGTGTGTTGTGAATAAACAGTGTAAGAATTAGGTACCACCTTTCTTTTATCACCAACACTTAAAGACTGTTTAAAAATTTGACCCTTACACCATGTAAACTAATGTTTAAGTAGAATAGAATAGAATAGATAATCTTTATTGTACACCAATTCAGGATATTATACATACATAGTATTCAAGGTAATGACCATGTACAAATGGCGGCCTTATCGCTAAAAAGCAATATCTTACAGGCAACCTTTGGATGACAAATAGACTGTAAATAGGTAATTTCATGGGCAGATTTGTGAGAAAAAGTGTAAAGGAAACTAAAAACAAAAGAATAATATTTATAACAACAGTTTACATGAACAATGTACAGCAATGTTTTGCGGCCTTAATCGCATACAAAACAAT
>CADEBD010000537.1:0-26604 GCA_902825455.1 Arctia plantaginis
TTTAAATAAGTTAAATACTTAGTATTTGTGACAGACAGTGTATTGTGACACTTCTGCTAACGCGTTATTGAACTATGTACTTACTTGTTTACAACTATATACTTACCACCACCTATTCTCTCAATAACGGGTAGACCTAGCAAGTTGAAATTTATTTTATTTTTTATTTTCAGTGCTCTTTGTCAGTATTATTTGAAGTCAGTTCAAGTTTTTTTAAAGGATTTATTTTAACCATTTTTAGTGAAAGATATGTTTGTAATGAGTAGATAAGTACGAAATTTAAACACTACGTACCCTAATATTATATTACCAACTGTAGTATGTTAGATTATATTAAATATAGTTTAATAAGTGTGTTACTTTATTTAGAGAAGGTAGTAAGATGTTATATTTGGACTCGAAAATACATTGTTTTCCAAAACTAGGGTGGTATTTTTTTCTCTTCCAAATAAAAAAGAATTTGCCAAATCGGTTTACAACGAAAGAGTTTTAAGGTAACAAACATGAAAATAATTGCGTAACAAACATTTTTTTATCTAAATGTTTTGTAATCTACTTCATTACTCCTTTATTACATATAACCCAACACAAATACCTAACAAATACCTTGAAATAATAACACAAGGTCATACATGATTAGATTTTTGAAAGAGTTATTTTATAACTCCTAAAGATCAAGGATCCTTCCATCATCAGCTCAGCAATATGACATAATGACTACTAAACACAAATACCTATAAGCTAGAAAAATAAGCTAAAACATAACACCATAACCACCTCTTTTTTGTTTTTGTAGTCGGTTAATAATAGAAGTTTATAATAAATTACCATTTGACACTAAAAACGAGACTAAATTTATACTTTTGTTAAAAAATTAAAGTTATTCCTAACAGCAAGTATTTCTACAGGTAAAAGAGTATTTGGAAGATAAATAAAATACTTTGAAATAATAAATTCTATAATTGCGACTGCACGGATGGCGTAGTGGTTTTAAGCGGTCGCCACGCCGCTTCCTACTACGCCGAGTGTTGTGGATTCAACGCCACATGGACGACACTTTGTGTGATCCACAAATTGTTTGTTCCGAGTCTGGTGTTCTTTGTGTCCGTTACATGTATGTTTGTAAAGTCCCCCGCGACACAGGATATTTTCCTAATGCGGAGTTGTCTTTTTAAAAGAAAAAAAATGTTATAACCAGATTAGACAAAATAAAAATTTAGAAGGATGAAATAATAGTTAGTATAGTCTTTTCTTCCATTTTCTAATAATATAATATATTTCGTAAAATATGTCGTTATATGTCGTTTCGTAAAATATGTCGTAAATGTCGTTCAATAAAATAACAACCTATAATTATGCAATTTTCTAAAAAAATCACATGAATCATTTTACTTTGAGCGCCTATCAAACAAACACTGAATAATTTAAAATTAAAATACAATTATTATTTTTTGAAATTACTTACTAATTAATCGTAAAGTCATAAATGAACTTCCGTTTAGACGGCAGCTGACAGTTTAGAGGGTAAATTTTTGTTTTAAACTAAATACAACTAACTAGTACAGTTCAGTCACTGTCACCGTACAGCTCAGTCATAGTAACTAAATACAGTTACCACCTTAGAAAAAACCGACTTTCAATTTTCTGTAGAAATCGGCAATTTCATACTTACTCTCTACTATAAAATATAAAAAAAAATCGTTACTGCAGATTAGACTTATTTGAAATAGAAAAAAGTCTCAAAGTAATTTTCACACTGAAATGGGTGTTCTCTTTTATTTAAAGTTTTTTTTTAAATGATCATCTTGTCCTGACGATCAAATGGCAAAATTATTTTCAAGTCTACTCTACCTTTCTTTTACTTGTCCATTTGTTTACGAGTATAAACTTTTTATAACAAATTACGTATTTTTTTCCTACTTTAATTAATGTCATTGCTAGATACAAAAACAGCTGTAAATATAGCTGTATATTCTCAAAAAAGAAAAAATCATTTTGAATATAACTTTTTGTTTATTAAAATAATGATGAACTAACAAAATATAAACTTTAATAAACTTTTATCACGTCATCTTATTAAGTATGTACATAAATAAGAAGGGCTCCATGAAGCAAATCTTTATAGGTCTATTACTTTACAATAACTTTTATGTCGACTTTTGTAAGAACAGTGATTGGATAAAGATTAGTTCATAAACACTCTTTTGAAATCTATAAACAATTTTTTAAAAATCGTCATTTTTTTGCTGAGGCTTTATTCTTACAATTGTTGTAATGACGTAAAAAATCTTAAATTTTTAAGTTAATATTTAAAACTATAAAAAATATTGTATGGATGGTACGGCGTCGAATAAAAATTATAAATATGCAGATAGAATTCCTGGAGTCTAGATTTTTTATTGAAATTTTCCTCCTCTTTAAAGATCTCTTTTCAAAAATTGTATCGAAAGCGCACAGTAGTGGAGCGCCAATTATCCAGGTGACGGCATGAAAATTTTGGAACGATGGCGGAAAGTTGCGGCCAGTATTAGTCCGAACGAATTCCCGGAGCACTCTCCATGATATATACGATAGAGAGTACAGAGTGAAGCCATATCTTTTCCTTTTTGTTAATAACAATTGCAATTTTTATGTGCTAATGAATGCCCTCGATGCCTTTTTTCCAGACATCATCCCGAATCGAATGAGCTATCGCACATATTTTTAGGACCGGGAACAAGCATTATCCGGTTTTTAACTTGCTGACTGGATTATAAATGTGATAGCGGAGCCAATTACAACGTTACGTATACTCGTATGTCGTCTTCATCCTACAAACAATTGAGACCTAAATCTGTGGATGAACCTGAAAGAACAATGCCAGAAACACATTTACCTTCTTTAAAGAACTCATTTGACCTAAGTACGTAATGTCTGACAATACGCCATCACGTATTCCTGACTACGAATACGAGGGATACGCAATGACATTATTATAAATATTGATAAATATTGTTTTATTTCGTTCCAACTGTAATAATGTCAATCGATCAATAATAGCCTGCCGTTGGAGTCTACCGCTGGACTTTCCTCAAAGTACTTTAGCCTACTAGTAGTATGCGGGCCTGGCGGCTTGTTGGTGTACATATGTAGTTTGCAGTGTTTCTCTCTCGCATTGATCGTGTCTGCATATGTGTATAGCAAATGTCATTGACAATAATATTATGTAAGTAGTATTAGTAGCTACTCTCGAAACATTCAAAATCTAATATCTTTTTTCCTAGACACCTTTTGCTAGTAATTTTGTTAGGAGGATGGTATAGAATGATTTCTCAGTCTCGTTTTAGGCATTATTGATTTATTGAATTATGTACAAATTTCTTAAATAGATTTAAATCATAATTTATATATTATTTCTGCTACAATAATGTGACTAAAGTTGAACAGTTGAATCATTACGTGGCTTTTTTTTAAACTCCATAACTCCCGCACTAGGAATATGTGTTGTGTCGCGGTGGACTTTAAATTCATTAATGGAACAACACAGAGTAGACTCAAAATACCCTTTGGGATCTCACAAAGTGTTGTGAACTACATTGTGATCTCACAAAGTGGTGGGGATCGAACCCGCACACTCAGCGCGTAGGAATAATAGGAAGCGGCAAGGAAATTGATTAAACTTTGTATGCCACCCGTATAGTTGAAGCGCATCAAAGTTTTAAAATTGAACTAAAAGAAACCCAAATTTTCTTTAATAAAAGTTCGGTTACCATTCATTTCCGATAAACTCTCGATCTCACAACTGCCCATAAAGATATTATTTATTTTAAACATCGAACGTTAACTGAAATGTAATTACATCGTGTTGTAAGGAAAATTGAATGGGTAATCTGCAAGTTTGTCCGTGTAGTGAGGGATTAAGAATACGGAATGTACTACACCCCAATTCATCCCGTGGGTGCATAAGAGCCGACAAAGGGCGCAAAAAAACGCAGGAACACCAGCACTGCAAAAGAAGGAAAACTTGACACAAACCCTAATGCCAACCCGTCAGCCCCAGCGTGGTTAGTAGGCCAAAACCTTCTTTCTAAGGAGAGGCCTATGTCCAGCAGTGGACTATTAAAGGCTGTTGATGATGATGATGTGAATCTGCAAGTGTTAGTAACACTTAAATATTTTTCTACGAAAAAACCTTTTATGACAGTTGCGAAATAGAGTTTTATTACCAGAATATTGGCCTTCAGAAAACCAAATTTTATAAAACTTAAATTTAATACGCTTTTGTTAACCGCTTCGGATAAGAGGCGTGACTGGATTTACAAATGTAGTTGAGATATTGGAACTTTAACTAAAAAAAATAGTAACTGGCGTGAAACATAAAAGTATAAGTCCGATTACCAAGATACCTTGTTTGTGTAAAGCAGACATTGCAGTGGGTAGGTAGACAATTTGAAATTTGTGTTTTAAATGAGTAGTTAGCTTGTTGTAGGTACTAGAGGTTGGTCCCATTCAAATATTTTAAAAAATATTTCACTTTCAATTAACGTTTAGGTACCGTTAAATTGCGAATTTAAAAAATTTAAAGTTTCTAAGATTATATATGATTTGTAACTTAACGATGGAAACCGACCCGACTACCACTAAGTCAATTAACAAAACCGCGGGTGATACCCGACGGGTTAGGTTTAGGTCAGATTATCACCTGTTTGACCCTCAACTATATTATGTACGTATATACATATGTATGTAACGTAATCTTCCCAACGTGACTTTCCCCTCTTCAAAAAGTCGGGAAAAAATTGAAACGGGCTCGCAAACTCAAAACAAGGACGGATGACAATACAATAATTTTATAAGTTTGTCGATTATCCTGAAAAAATCTTCAGAATTGCTCCGTATCTATTCTGTGTAAAACGCATGTTTTCCGTTAACTTGATACCACGGTATGTCTTGTGCACGTACCTACTAAGGGGTGTACTCAAATTACGGGGCTTACTTAATTTTTACTTTTTTAGTCTTTTAATAAAGAATAATTTTTCATTAAAGACTAAAAACCTAAAGTAAATAATAGTTTACAAAAAAACGCCTTTTGTAACTAGATCGCTCAAAAATAGAAAAAAAAATTATACTTTTCCGTTAAGTTAAACAAAAATGGTAAATTAAGAAAATAATATATCCCCAAAAATTTCGTAGGGTGCTTTTTAAGATATTTGTATTATAATGACCCGACTTAACTTTACCATATCTGTCAATAAAATACTTACAACAATGATACATATCTAGTGCCTACCACAACCTTTTTTACGATAAAAAGCTTCTTTTCTTAATAATTCATACATTTTTTTTTGAGATAGACTTTATTTTCCCCCACTTTAGTTCGGCTAGTTACCCAAAAAGCGTGTGTCTTTAGTTTGTTTAACGTATTAGTTATACTTCCTTTTAGCCAAATTCATCATTTTAGATCCTGGGAAGGGATGGTTTTAAAAAATAAGGCTAAGTGAATAAGGAGTTTTTTTGCATATAAAGGTAACAAGACTCAATAGTATCGCGTGTTGAACCCAATTTTGAAGATGCTTACATGATAGTGTTGATGCCGGTGCAGTGCGGGGTGGCGCCCCTCACGCAACAACAGCGCTCGTCACCACCCGCTTCTCTGGTTTCTGTGCTCCGCGAGCAGATTGCTGAGTCGCCTCCTGGCCACCGTTAAACCGTACCTCAAAGCCCACAAGACATCGTGAACAGCCGCACCATTTTACAACTACCATCAACTGGTCACACGCGCACGACCTTTAAACACAGTTCGTTAATAATTGTATACAATTTAATTTAAATATTCATACAGTAGTTAATAAAGTGACAGAAAAAAGTTGCGTCCGTAGACACACATGCTAACGAATCGTGAGTTTTCGTCATGGGGCAGAGAAAAAAAGACGACACGCGACACGACGGCGAGTGGCGCGCTCGACTGATGACACGACTCCTCTACAGCCGCGAGCCGAAAAACGTGCGCGCGCACGCTCGCACGGCTTTGACGCGCTCGCAGCTAAGCGATGCGACTGCACCGTGCCGGGTGCGTTGCGGCTCCACCGGCACGAGCGCTACGGCTATGTGTTCTAGACAAGCCGAGTTCAAGAAAAGGAAAAGGGCAACGCAGGAGCCGTCTGTTGGATACGAACCATTGGGAGGCTACTTTTTTTCCTGTAATAACTCTAACCGATAGCACAAGGATTTCAGTGCTTGTTAAATAAAGTAATATTTTAAATGTTTCACCCCAATAGTATATTGTTCAGTTCCACAATAAGTTCTTACAACGCTAGAAATGTTATTTAAATGTTGCAATGAATCACCCGAATGTCGCGGTCACCCAAAGCGCCTCTGTACACGTTTGTTCTAAAACAGGTAAAACGTGTGACTCGCTTATTGCTTACTACGGTGTTTCGGTTATATTACACCGTTAAAAACACCATTTTAACACTTTAACTTCTTAAATCACCATTTTTATCACTAACTGACTCTTACATACGAGTAGGAATAACCACTTTCAGATATCCAAAAATTGAAATTTGGTATCCAGTCGGCAGTTGTGAAATCAGAAGACTGTATTTTCAAGATTTTAAATATTTTGCCAAACAAATGGTTTTTATTCACTTTCATCATCATCATCATAAACAGCCTTTAATAGTCACTGCTGGACATAGGCCTCTCCTTGAAAGGAGGTTTCTAAGGAGAGGCCTATGTCCACAGTGGACTGCCAAAAAAAGGGTTTTTATTCACTTTAGAGCTAGAATTATGTAAAGTCCTTACGGTACCCAGTGTGCGACTCAGACATGCACTTGTCCAATTTTTATAGCTTATATAGGATCGAGGCACAGAAGTAAAAAGTAAACAAATTATTTTTACCAAAATTGAAACCGATGAAAAGATGTTAAAAGTGAAAACAACTACAAACTTAATTTAAAAAGTTATAACTACATTTAAAAAATTGACCTAACACTATGTAAAAATAATAGGAACTAGGTAAGATCTATCTACAAAAAACGATCCGAAGAAACGGCCATGGCGACATTAGTCCATTCACTTACTTTCCCGAAAAAAATTTTTTTTTTTAGACATAATTTTAGATACGTATCAAAGATATAGTCGTGTCTATTTGTAATAATCAACATTGTAAATTCATTGGAGATTTATAAATTTATCGATTGAACTATTGTTGCGTAGCTCCGTAGTTAGAAATGAGGAATTATGAGTCTGTGTTTTTTCGAGTCTACCTCTGCTTTTATAATACCCTTGTTAACAAGATAGGGGCAGAGTGATTTTGGTGAACTTGATTTCTTTTTATATATAGCTGTTCTCTTGTAATTGTTTGTACTCTATTGTAAATACTTCTATCTGTGTTAATCGTATACAACATTTTCCAAGTGCGCTTCCAACTTTGTATTTTGTAAATAGTTTTTAAAAAATTGTTGTTTTTCCTTAAAAAATCTTTTACGGAATGCCAGAAACCCCTTTCTAGTTTAATTAGTGTAAAAATACTTTTCAAACAGTGAATCCGGAATAAATGACTGTGTAAGTGTTTTCTTTGGGGTTAATTACCTCTTCGATTTCCCAAACTTTCTCAAACATTCATCTTCCTTTACCCGAGCATGAGCATGAGCGGGTATCGCACGATTTCCTACGAGGCGGCTTCCCCGCCCTTGGGGCCTTTGGGCGAAAGTACTCGCGTCATTATACCGATGGCGCAGGAAGAGCGGGCACGTGGCCCGGGGCCCCGGTGCGCGGCAATCGCCTGTTCCGAGGGGAGCTCCGTCGGGTCTTGGTGGGGGAAATGGCGGCAAGCTTCTGCGCCCCCCCGTGGGCCTCGCTACCGTCGAGGCGACCCGGCCAGTACTCGAGCTGGCTCGGGAGAAGGCACGGCCCCCCTGTCGTTTGGGTGACGCAGGTGCTGTCGGGGCAGGCTGCTTGGGAAATTTCCTAGACGGGAGTGGGACGCTCGTACCACCACTGCGTCAATTGGGGGGGATTACACGGCGCAACACACGCTCGCCGAGTGTGTAGCTTGGGAGGAGCGCGCCGTGTCCTCACAATGAATAGGGGCGTCGCCCTCCCGGGCCCGATGCGGAGGATGGGGGTACGCAGGTCTGGGACGCGGTGTTCCTTCTGCGAGGAGTAAAGTCGCAAAGGGAAAAACTGGGAACGGGAGAGGAGGCCTCGCTCCTTTTCCCCCGCAAAGGCGACCGGGCGCAGGAGGGGGCGGACAACGCACTTTTCCGGGCCCCCATGAATGGGTCCGGGGGCGAGAGACTTGGGGAATCCCCGCCCCCTATTCGATGGACCGCATGGCGGGGCGCCGCGGGTGTCGGCGCGTCCTCTGGGGGCGAGCCCGGGGGATTAAAAACCCACTACCCCGTGCGGAGACGGCCCGGCAGCCGGGCCAGCACTAGTGTGGGGGTGCGGGTAATTTGGGTTTCCCCCGCCCCGCGCGCATGTGCAGGGGGGCACCCGGGGGGGTTTTTTGCCGGTAAGAGTCCGGCACGCCCTCCCCCTTTCCCCAGGGGGAGGTAGTCCAGAGGGTTTCCCCCCCTAAAAAAAAAAAAAAGGTTAGGTTAGGTTAGGTTTGTTTTTTTTTTTTTTTTTTTTTTTTTTTAAATGCAAACCCCTTCATGACAGAGTCTTTGGGTTTTCTCTGTTTTTTTATTACGTCTTTTTTTATTTACTGGGTTTTTTGGGATTGTGATTTTTCAAATTTTTATACGAATTCTAAAATTTCGGGCCTTTTGTCCTTTTTTCTCCAGTAGATGGTGTGCCCTCTTTCTTTTCCCATTTTTATCCAAAACGTTTCTCAGCTTCTGTCGTTTTGCCCCGAAGACGGGGGAGTCAAAAATAAAGTGTGGGCGTCTTTGTCCTTGCGGGGGCGCAGATCATGACGGGCTCCCCGCCCTGAGCGATGCAGGTATTGGGGGAACCCCCATTCCCGTTTTGTATCTGCTTAGCAACCCTTGGGGCCGGTCTTCCGCACCAGGGAGTACCTTTCTGCGTCCCGGGAAGAACCTTCGTGCGGAGGGCCCTGTGGGGCCCGACTGGGATCTCCGGTTTTCCATCGTCGAGCGAATCGCTCGTTCTGTCGCTTCGATGAAACCGGCCAGGGCGTATCGGGCTTCCTCCGATCAAGTCCGCCTCCTTTGCCAAATGGTCGGCGCGCTCTTACCGTCGATGCCCCGTGGCCTTGATCCAAACAAAGTTAAAATCTTTGCCCTAGTCAAGGCCTCGCGAGGTTTTTTTAAAGCAGGGTTCCGGGGGTTCGTCACCGTCTCCAGCGCCGCCCTCGAGTCGCTGTAGATGCCGCAGCTCCCCGCACTGCACCTGAGGATTTCGCTCGAGGCTCTGCGAATGGCCAAGAGCTCGGCCTGTGTAGACTGTGCAGTACGCTGGCAAGCCCAGTTTTCGGCTCCGCACTTCGGCCCGGCTGTCCCATATGGACAGCGCGGCGCCGACCTTGCCATGGAGCTTGCTACCATCTGTGAAGATACGTAGCGACTGCACGTTGTGTTGCTCTACCAGGCTTTGGTCCTCCAGACTCTGGAACCTCAAGTCCATACGCTGGGCCGGATGTGGTAGTTCCGCAAATCGCACCACACGTTCTACCTCCCGGTCCCCCAGCACTAGCCGAGTCGACCCTTTGCGCGCTTCGTAGAGAGGCGGCTGCTTCTATTATACGAAGGTCCAGAGGTAGTAACCCGGCCAGTAGTAGGGCCGAGTTAGGGAGACAGTGCGGTACGATTTGCAGATCTTCTGAGCGAATCCTCTTTGCACAGTGTCGAGGAGCTTGCGGACACCCAGCTCTCAACGGCGGGAGCATATGCGGCTGCCGCATACGTGATGACCGGTTCTACTGTTTGCGGTGTATATGATGCGTACGACCTCCGGGTGCAGCCCCCAGCTTATTTTCGCCGTTCTCGAGAGCTGTTTGTAAATATTTAGGGGCCTTCCTACAGACGACGCCGACATGGGTGTTAAACGTCAGCTTGTCGTCTATAGTTAGCCCCAAAATCTTCAGTTCTCGGGACATGCCAATGTCGACCCCGCCCATGCTCAGGAGCGGGGTGGTCATGCTTGAGCTTGTTGGTCAGCAGCATGGCGCAGGTCTTATGTGGCGCAAATTTTAATTTGTTTTTGACGCCCCACCCCTGAACAAAGTCTAGGGCGGCATTGGCATGTCGCTGCACCTCTAACGCCAGTATACTCCGCGAAACAGCAGAACCACGTCATCCGCAAAACGCTTGGCAGGTGACGCCCCGTTCGTGCAGACCCTTCAGGAGCGGGTCTAGGAGGATATTCCATAGGATAGGTCCGCTTATGGACCCTTGGACGCAGCCCTTTTGGGTTTCTCGGCGATGTTCCGCCCCGGCGTACCTCAGCTTCACACATCTGTCGCCTAGGTAGCTGTCCAGCAGACGCCTGATATTGACCGGGCAACCTTCCTCAGCCAGTCGGACCTTGATGGCGGGCCACCATGCACTGTCGAAGGCGCCCTCTATATCCAGTGAGACTAGCGTGACCAACTTCTTCAGCTTGATTTCTGCTTTAATTTGGTTCACTAGAGTATAGAGGGCGCCCTCGGTGCTCCTCTGGGGCATGAAGCCATACTGGCGAGTACTGAGCCTCGGTACCAGGTGCCACTGGAGTCTTGCAACTACCATTTTCTCCAGGACTTTTCCCAATACAGGCAACAGACCGATTGGCCTGTATGACTTGGCGCTCTGATAGTCCTCCTTGCCCGGCTTCCTCAACACCACGACTGTGGCCTCCTTCCACTTTTTGGGGAAGTGCCCCAGGGTGAGGCACTTATTGGCCAGGGCAAGGAAGGTATCAGGGTCCCGGAGAATGGCCTGACGACAGATGTCCGCCGTGAAGCCATCTGCACCTGGCACCTTCTTCGGGTTGAAGCTGGACACCGCGGTCATCATCTCGCGCGTTGTAAACGGCGGGTCATGCACCTCATCATGGACCCGGTCGTTTACCCGCTGTGCGAGATCCCGGGTGTCCGTATGGTGTTGGCTGTCAGTGTCCACTGAGTCCTCCGGATAGAAGGTTTCAGCCAGGTGCGATGCAGATTCGGCGGCACTGAGTGGTGCGCCGTTCTTGATTAGGGCTACGACCTCCTGCCTCTTTGCGGTCCCTCCCGATTACTCGGTAAATACCCTCCCAGACCCCCTCCCTATCCTGCCTGGTGCAGAAGTCTTTCCAGCTTTTTATCTGGGCACACGCTTTTTATCGCTTCTCTTTCATATTCTTGTTTTCTTTTGCAGGTACTCAGCAACGACGTAATCCCTACGGATCGGAGCAGCACAGCGGATTCTTCTCTTCCTGGTGGCGACTTCCCGCTTCAACGCAGCGAGCTCATCAGACCACCACGGCAAAGTAAGTTTGTATTTAGGTTTAATTTTGGGAATACTAGTATCACTAGCTTTTTTAATTAGGTCCAAATATGACTCTACAACGTCTTCCAATTCAGTTTTTAGTTTTAATTTTCTCAGTTTTGGTTTGGTTTATTTTATTATCTATTTTTAATTGGGTCAGTTTCTCATGAAACTGACTCCAATTAGCTTTTTTGGTGTTGTAGAGTCGGGTTGTAGTTTTGATGTTGATGCCGAATGATTTTTGTTGCCGAATATAAAATACAATGCCGTTGTGGTCGGAGCTAGTCATGCCGACGTCTACTTGCCATCCCTCCACCAGGCCGATTAAATCCGCCGAGCAGACCGTTAAATCAACGTGGCTGCTGAAAGTTTTGCCGCCCCTGATGGTATAAAACGTAGGGACGTTGCCGCTGTTGAGCACCTGCAAATCTAACTCCTCCAATGTGCCACACAATTCCTCTCCTCTCTTGTCCTCGGTGTTGCTTCCCCACCAGGAACTCTTGGCGTTTACGTCCCCACCGATGAGCAGGCCTCGGGAACCTAGCTTCCGCCGGATCTCTCGGAGCCGCTCGAGGTATCCGTCTATGGGCTTATCGGGCTCGTAATAAACGGAGACCACCGTGAGGTCCCAGGCGCGGGTTCGAATCCTCACCACTACGGTGGCGGCGTTTGCTGTGCCCATACCCCAGGCACCCTGAGCATTGGACCAGGGGAGACTGGTCCTCCACCCCAACTCGCTGGATATCTATGTACACAGCAGACGCCTCTGTCATACGGCCCAGAGCTTGGGAGACACTCTTGCGACTATGTGGCACATTAAAGGGTTCCTAGCCGCTTTTCTAAATTTTATCTCCAGTTTGTCATCCTCAGTTGCAAGCTCAAAAAAGAGTGCAGCGTTTTGTATCCTCAGGGCCTTTACAATGTCCTCGTCCTTATTATACCTTAGGACATTCCTGAGGACAACGAGTGGGTCCTGATTCCTTACGTCCCTGAACGTCCAGCTGTTGGTCTGCTGTTTTTAATTTGTTTCGGACCCTACTCATCTCTTTTTCGTTCCTGCAGCTGATTATGACTTTTCTGTCTTTTGCTTTCCTTACTCTTTCTATGCAAATACCGTCTTCCTTAGCCTTCATTGCGGTTCTTATTTTGCCGAGTAGGTTAGGTTAGGTTAGGTTAGGTTAGGTTAGGCCCCGCGCGCATGTGTGAGGGACACCGGGGTGGTTTTAGCCGGTAAGAGTCCGGCACGCCCCTCCGCCTTTCCCCAGGCGGAGGCAGTCCATGAGGATTTCCCCCCGAAAAAAAAAAAAAAAAAAAAAAAAAAAAAAAGGTTAGGTTAGGTTTTTCCCCTCCATGTCTGGGCACGTCCTCGTGCTGGGGGACTTCAACGCAAAGTCCATTGCGTGGGGTTCCCCTGCGACGGACGCCAGGGGCGAAGCCGTCGAGGAGTGGGCGGAGTCGGTGGGCCTCTGTTTGCTGAACAGAGGCTCCACCAACACGTGCGTGCGACAGCAGGGGGGGTCGATAGTGGACCTTTCGTTCGCTACCCCTGCAGTCGCCGCACGAGTAAGGAACTGGTGTGTCCTGGAAGAGGTCGAGACGCTCTCGGATCATTTGTACATCCGATTCGAGCTCTCCCGGTCCCAGGACCCAGTAGGGGTCACGCGGCGCGGCGCCCTTCCCGCTTCCCGCGGTGGGCTATCGCCAAGCTCGACAGGGACCTACTAGAGGAGGCGGCCATTATTTACTCTTGGCTGTCTCCGCAGGCCCCGACCGAGGAGGTCGACATGGGGGCTGGTCGCTTCTGCGATGCGATTACGCAGATTTGCGATGCGGCCATGCCCCGCGTTCGTGGTTGTCGGCCTCCAAGGAAGGAGGTCTACTGGTGGTCCCAGGAGTTGGCGGACCTCCGTGCGGCCTGTGTACGTGCCCGGAGGTCCCTCACCCGTAGTCGGCGACGTCACCGCGGGGTCGGTGAGGAGGTGGACCGGCTTCATGAGGAGTACCGAGAAGCTCGGAAAACTCTGAGGCTGGCCATCTGCCGCGCCAAGGATGCGTGTAGAGAGGAGATGCTGGAGAGTCTCGAGCGTGACCCCTGGGGTCGCCCTTATCGTGCGGTGCGTCAAAAGCTCCGCACGTCGGGCCCCCCCCTTACGGAGACTCTCCAGCCCAGCTTCCTGCAGGAAGTGGTCGAGGGCCTATTCCCGCAGCGGGCGGAGCACACACCCCCGTCGATGGCTGCATCAGCCGGAGACGACGGGGGCAGCGAGGTTGATGTTCCGCCCGTCAGGGAATCAGAGTTGGGGGCGGCTGTTCTACGGATTCGATCCAAGAACACCGCCCCCGGGCCGGACGGGGTTCCAGCCCGAGTGATGGCCCGAGCCCTCGACTACATGTCGGACCACCTCAGGGGGGTGTTGGACGCTAGCCTGGCGTCTGGCCGCTTCCCTGAGCGCTGGAAATGCGGGAAGCTGGTCCTGCTGCAGAAGCCGGGACGGCCTGCCGATTCGGTCGCGGCCTATAGGCCTATCGTGTTGTTGGACGAGGCGGGCAAACTTTTTGAGAGGGTGCTCTCTGCCCGCATCGTCCGGCACCTTTGCGAGGTTGGCCCCGATCTGTCGGACGCCCAATTCGGTTTCCGAGAGGGGCGTTCGACGATCGATGCCGTGATGCGCCTTAGGGCCGTGACCGAGGAGGCCGTGAGCTGCGGCGGAGTGGTGTTGGCGGTGTCCTTGGACATCGCCAACGCCTTCAATAGTCTGCCATTCAGCTGCATCAGGGAAGCGCTCCGCTACCACGGAGTGCCGGAGTACCTGAGGCGGCTGGTGGCAGACTATCTTGAGGAGCGAACCGTCATGTACGAGGACCGAGATGGCGTCTTGAGACGCAGGGCCATGTCGTGTGGTGTTCCGCAGGGGTCTGTCCTAGGACCTCTCCTGTGGAACATCGGGTACGACTGGGCCCTACGAGGGCGTCTCCCCCCCGGGCTGGGTGTAATCTGCTACGCGGATGACACTTTAGTCACGGCCCGGGGGGCTAACTTCCAGGAGGCGGCGCGCCTGGCCGCCACGGGAGTTTCCCAGGTGGTCGGGCGCATTGAGGCGTTGGGATTACGGGTGGCCCTGGATAAGACGGAGGCCCTATTATTTCATGGGCCCCGTCGTGGCCCACCCGCCGGCGCCTCAATCGAGGTCGGCTCGGTCCTCGTACCGGTCCGGGCCCAGATGAGGTACCTGGGTCTGGTCCTAGACGGTAGGTGGCTCTTCGACGAGCACTTCCGACAGCTTGGTCCGAAGCTGGTGGACACTGCCTCCGCCCTAGGGCGACTTTTGCCCAATTTGGGCGGGGCCAGTGTTCCCACGAGGCGGCTGTACGCGGGGGTTGTCCGGTCCATGGCGCTTTATGGTGCACCGGTGTGGGTGGCGGCCCTGACCGCCCCGAATAGGGCGCGCCTCTGGCGCCCCCAGAGGATACTGGCGGTCAGAGCCATACGCGGATACCGCACGGTGTCCACCGAGGCGGCCTGTGCCTTGGCCGGAACACCCCCGTGGGATTTGGAGGCGGAAGTGCTCGCCGAAGTTTATCGGCGAGTGGCTGACTTCCGGGCGGAGAGCGGATTTCGCCCTCCGCCCGAAGACGTGCGCGAGTGGCGCGAAGCCGCTCGCCGAGCCACCATGGTGAGATGGTCGTTCCGGCTGGAGACTCCACGCGCTGGCTTCGCCGCCGTGGAGGCTCTCCAGCCGGTCATCGCCGAGTGGGCGGGGCGGCAGCACGGGACCCTTTCCTTCCGGCTGACGCAGGTGCTTTCCGGGCACGGTTGCTTCGGAAAGTACCTGTACTCGGTCGCTAGGAGGGAATCGAGTCCCGCCTGCCACCACTGCGACTGCAGTGAGGATTCGGCCCAGCACACGCTGGCGGTTTGCCCCGCATGGGCGACGCAGCGCCGGGCCCTCACTGCAGTCATCGGAGTGGATCTCTCGCTACCGGCCGTAATTCGCTCCATGGCCGGTAGCGACAGTTGTTTTACCGCGGTCGCAACCTTCTGCGAGGAGGTAATCTCGCAGAAGGAGGCGGCGGAGAAGGCCCGGGAGGACGACCTCCACTCGAACCTGATCCGCCGCCGGCGAACCGGGCGGCGGAGGCGCGCTCACCTGCGCCTCATGCCGCCCTGAGTGTGGCCGCGGGGGGGACGGGATGGGTTCTCCCCTCCACCCGCATTAGTTGGCCAGCCGCGAGGGGGCGGCGTCCGCGTGTGCCGGACGTCGCCTAAAGAGAGGGTCCACTGAGACGGAGCCCGCATCAGGAGCGGGCCGGCGCTGGGAGGGGTCCAGAAGGAGATAGCTACCTGGACCCCTCCTAAACTAAAAGCGCAAAGAGGGCACACCGTGTGGTTTTAGTCGGTTCGAGTCCGACACACCGCCCCGCCGAACGAGAGCCCCGGCGGGGTGACGGTCCGAGGGGATTTCCACACGTAAAAAAAAAAAAAAAAAAAAAAAAAGGTTAGGTTAGGTTGGGGTGCTATGCTAGAAAACCTCCCCGTGGTGCACCCTGGAAACGCTGGCGATGGCACTGTTTCCTCCTTGTCCTCTTGGAGGAGAGGATTATCGCCAGCGGCTAATATTCTAGCAGAAGAGGTAGCCGTTCATCGGCTCTCGGGCAAGGCCTGGTCCAGCAGGGCGGGCGTGTCTGCCGGTTGCCCTGCTGGCTCTTCGCTCTTCGGAGCATGGAGGAGGAAACCTCGGTAAAAAACCAGAAGGTGGGGCCCTGTAGGGGCCGCTCTCTCCGCTGATAGCGGTGGAGAAAGGAGGACGGGCTCGGCGTGTACTGACACTACCACCGAGCAGGCAGGGGGACGTAGTCTCCCTGTCACCGTCGGCATATCGTAATCCCGAGAAGAGCGCTGTGGTCAAGTCTCGCGGCTCTGATCGGGGACGAGGGTCTTGGCTTAACCGCCCGGACCGCGAGGATGTAAACCTCTCTAAAAAATTCCCCGAATCCCGTGTTCTGGTGCGTGGCCAGGGGATGCATGGCTGATGGGTAGTTCAGTCGTAAGCGCACTCCCAGCCGGGGCATTTGCGGACCCCTCGGTTGGGCATAAATTTACGCTTGCCCGGGTATTGGGGGATCTCTGCCCGGGTCGACCTTTAGTTCTCCCCCACTCGTGGGTTCAATTATGGCTAATGAAAAAGAAACTATTAAAAACAAAGGATCGATCAACAACCAAACGACAAAAAAGGCGAGCAAAACGGCAAATGAAACGGTGGGAAGCAGGGAGTTGAGGAAGACTGGTGGAGTGGATCTGTCGTCCACATCCGCAAATGAGGTGGTGTTGGGAACGCCTATCTCGGTGGGGCTCCCAGTAGTAGTTCTGTAGTAGACTGACTGCTGGGAGCCGAAGATCGGAGCGCTTGCGCTCCAAATCTGCCACAACTGGCGAGAGTGGAGGCTCCAGCGAGAGCATGGAGGTGGAAGCGGGACCGAGCGAGAGCCGGAAACGCGAACTCGCGAGGGATGGACGAAGACATCCACTCTGTGGAGTCTGGGCCTCCTAAGGGCGGCCGTATAGGGAGGTCGCGTACCCCTGTCCCCGTCCCGTCAGGCTCCGCCTTCTCCAAGGCGGATGCCTACAGACGGGTACGAGCGGACGGCGAGGCATGCAGCGGAGGAGGAGATCGCGGGTCTCCTGCTCAAGATTCGGGAGCCGGTGGAGGGAGATGCCCCCCGGGCGCCCGTGTCTGCGCAGGAGAGGGCGAGAGCGGCGGTGGCTATAATTCAGAAGGTAGCCACCAAGTCGGTTAACCTTAAGGGCTCTTTTGTGAGGGCCCTTAAGGACTCCTCCTCCGCCATGTCGGAGGTCGTGGAGGGCCTAGTAGGCGACGTGTCTCGCCTACAGATGGCCAATGACAGGCTGACGGAGCAGGTGAACGGGCTGAGCGCTCAGTTCGCCCGCTTCCGGGCGAACCTCCCCGAGCGGGGGGCCCCGTCCACGCCCCAGCCTGTCCCTACCGCGACCTCAGAGGTGCCTGACGCCCAACTGCGGTCAATTCTTGACGCAGTTGGGCGTATGCTGGACGGCCGTCTGGCCGGTCTGGAGGCGAGACTGCCTCCTGCGCCGGTCGTGCGCCCCCCGCTCGCGTCGTCGCAGCGGCCTAAGGCTGCTGCTCCGACTGCGCTCCCTGTTGTGGGAGGCCGCGTGTCATACGCGGCGGTGGCGTCGGCGTCGGCCCCGACTCCACCACCGGCTCCCCAGGGGCCGAGAAGAGCGGCCCAGGCACCGGCCAAGGCGCCGGCCCAGGCACCGGCCAAGGCGCCGGCCCAGACTAAAGCAGCGAAGAGGAGCGGAGTGGCTTTCCCTCCGCTCCCCGCTCCGACATCCCTGCCGGGCCCCTCCGCACCTGCCCCCTCCAACGAGGGTTGGCAGGAGGCGAGGGGCTCGAAGAAATCCCGAAGGCGGGCTAGAAGGGCTGCTCAGAAAGCAGCCCAAGCCCAGCCTTCGCCACCGGTGCAACGGCCTCTAAAAAGAGGCCGCGGAAGCTGCAGCCGCCCAAAACCGCGGCTGTAGTGGTTACCTTGTCGCCGGGGGCGGCCAGTGGCGGGCTCACGTATGCGGCCCTCTTCAAGGGGGCCCGGCCTGGTCTCGCCACTGAATTCGGGACGGCGGGGATGAGGCTGCGCCGCGCCCAGACGGGAGCTCGGGTCTTCGAGTTCCCTGGGGCTGAAGGCGCGGCGACGGCCGATAAATTCGCCGAGAAGCTGCGGGGGATTTTCGCCAGCACGGACGGTGTGAAGATCGCCAGGCCCACCAAATGCGCAGAACTGCGCATCTCGGGCCTGGACGACTCCATCACTTCAGAGGATGTCCGCGATGCAGTCATGGAGAAGACTGGATGCACCGCGGACACCATCAGAGTCGGCACCGTCCGTCCGGGTCCGGGGGCCTCGGTGCGGTGTGGGTGAGTTGTCCCGTGGCGGCGGCCAAAGCGTTGGGCGACGCCGGAAGCATGCTCGTCGGCTTCGTGAATGCCAGAATCACGGTTCTGGCCGCGAGGCCGATGAGGTGCTTCAAGTGCCTAGCCGCGGGACACACTCGCACCAAGTGCGAGAGCTGTTTTGACTGCAGCGGATTATGCTTCCGCTGCGGTCAACCCGGGCACAAGGCGGCAGAGTGCTCTGCCGCCCCCCACTGCCCGGTGTGTGAGGCGGGTAAAAAGCCCGCCAATCACATGATGGGGGCAGGGGGGCTGCAAGCCTCCCCGCAGCTTCTCGGCAAACGCCGGGGTCTAGCCTGCCGACCCAGGCTACCCCCGACGTCAATATTGCGTCGACGTCGACGCCCATGGAGGAGGTTGTAGAGACGATCCAGTAATGGATCAAGTCTCCAACCTCCTGGTCCAGGACGAATCTGAACCACTGTGCTGCGGCGCAGGATCTCTTCCTGCAAACCATGGCACAGTGGTCGATAGGTGTTGCCGTAGTCGCGGAGCCCTATTTTGTCCCCTCCCCGTCCAAACTGGATGGGTGACCGGGACGGCTCCGTGGCAGTCGTCGGCTCCACGGCGGCTCATTCCCCGCCCTTGTCGCTAAGAGACAAGGGTACTGGATATGTTGCCGCCGATTGGGGGGGAATCACCATTTATGGTGTATATTTCTCCCCCAACCGGAGCTTGAACGACTTCGAGGTCTTCCTTAACAACTTGGAGGCCTCGATGCGGCGACTAGTGACGTCTGGGCACGTCCTCGTGCTGGGGGACTTCAACGCAAAGTCCATTGCGTGGGGTTCCCCTGCGACGGACGCCAGGGGCGAAGCCGTCGAGGAGTGGGCGGCGTCGGTGGGCCTCTGTTTGCTGAACAGGGGCTCCACCAACACGTGCGTGCGACAGCAGGGGGGGTCGATAGTGGACCTTTCGTTCGCTACCCCTGCAGTCGCCGCACGAGTAAGGAACTGGTGTGTCCTGGAAGAGGTCGAGACGCTCTCGGATCATTTGTACATCCGATTCGAGCTCTCCCGGTCCCAGGACCCCAGTAGGGGTCACGCGGCGCGGCGCCCTTCCCGCTTCCCGCGGTGGGCTATCGCCAAGCTCGACAGGGACCTACTAGAGGAGGCGGCCATTATTTACTCTTGGCTGTCTCCGCAGGCCCCGACCGAGGAGGTCGACATGGGGGCTGGTCGCTTCTGCAATGCGATTACGCAGATTTGCGATGCGGCCATGCCCCGCGTTCATGGTTGTCGGCCTCCAAGGAAGGAGGTCTACTGGTGGTCCCAGGAGTTGGCGGACCTCCGTGCGGCCTGTGTACGTGCCCGGAGGTCCCTCACCCGTAGTCGGCGACGTCACCGCGGGGTCGGTGAGGAGGTGGACCGGCTTCATGAGGAGTACCGAGAAGCTCGGAAAACTCTGAGGCTGGCCATCTGCCGCGCCAAGGATGCGTGTAGAGAGGAGATGCTGGAGAGTCTCGAGCGTGACCCCTGGGGTCGCCCTTATCGTGCGGTGCGTCAAAAGCTCCGCACGTCGGGCCCCCCCCTTACGGAGACTCTCCAGCCCAGCTTCCTGCAGGAAGTGGGCGGGGCCTATTCCCCAGCGGGCGGAGCCCCAAACCCCCCGATGGCCATCAGCCGGGGACACGGGGGCAGCGAGGTCGATGTTCCCCCCGTCGGGAATGGGGTTTGGGGGGGGCTGTTCTACGGATTCGACCAAGAACACCGCCCCCCCGGGGCCCGGACGGGGTTTCCCGCCCAGTGTGGCCGAGCCCTCGACTACATGTCACCACCTCAGGGGGGGGTTGGACGCTACCTGGCTCCCCACGCTTCCCTGAGCGCTGGAAAAGCGGGGAAACTGGTCCCCGCTGCGAAGCCGGGACGGCCTGCCGAATCGGTCCGGCCTATAGGGCCCATCGTTTGCTGGACAGGGGGGTAACTTCTTTAGAGGGTGCTCTCTCCCGCATCGTCCGACCTTTTCGAGGTTGGCCCCCATCTGTCGGGCCCCAATTCGGTTTCCGGGGGGGCGTTCACATCATGCCGTAATGCGCCTTAGGGCCTACCGAGGAGGCCGTGACTGCGGCGGAGTGGGGGTTGGGGGGTTTTCCTTTTCTCGCAACGCCCTTTAATATCTGCCCTTCAGCTGCTCAGGGGAAGCGCTCCCCTACCACGATCCGGGGTACCGGGGGCGGCTGGTGGCAGACTATCTTGGGGGAGCGAACCGTCTGACGAGGACCGAGATGGCGTCATAGACCAGGGCCTGTCGTGCGGTGTTCCGCAGGGGTCTGTCCTAGGACCTCTCCTGTGGAACATCGGGTCGACGGGGCCTACGAGGGGGTCCCCCCCCCCGGGCTGGGTGTATCTGCTAGCGGGGCGACACCCTTTCTCACGGCCCGGGGGGCTAACTTCCGGAGGCGCGCGCCTGCCCCCGGGAGTTTCCCGGGGGTCGGGGGCATTGAGGCGTTTTTGGGTTCGGGTCCCTGGATAAGACGGGGGCCCATTTTTCATGGGCCCCGTCGTGGCCCACCCCCGGCCCTCAAACGGGTCGGGTCGGGCCCCCCGTACCGGTCCGGGCCCAGATGAGGGACCTGGGTCTGGTCCTAGACGGGAGGGGGCTCTTCGCAGCACTTCCGACATTGGTCCGAAAACGGTGGGCACTGCCTCCGCCCTAGGGCACTTTTGCCCAATTTGGGGGGGGCCGGTTTTCCCCCGAGGGGGCTTACCGGGGGTTTCCGGTCCATGGGGCTTTAAAGGTTTCACCGGTGTGGGGGGCGGCCCCCGACCGCCCCGAATGGGCCCCTCGGCGCCCCCGAGGATACTGGCGGTCAAGCCAACCGGATACCGCACGGTGTCCACCGGGCGGCCTGTGCCTTTGGGCCGGGAAAACCCCCTGGGGTTTGGGGCGGAAGTGCTCGCCGAAGTTTATCGGCGAGTGGCTGACTTCCGGGCGGAGAGCGGGTTTCGCCCTCCCCCCGAAGACGTGCGCGGTGGCGCAAGCCGCTCGCCCAGCCACCATGGTGGAAAGGCGTTCCCGGGTGGGGACTCCACGCGCTGGCTTTTGCCGCCGTGGAGGGTCTCCACCGGTCATCGCCGATGGGCGGGGCGGCAGCACGGGCCCTTTCCTTTCCCGGGTGACCAGGTCTTTCCGGGGAGGTTGCTTCGGAAGTACCTGTACTCGGTCGCTAGGGGGGAATCGAGTCCCGCCTGCCCCACTGGGGGACTGCAGTGGGATTCGGGGCCCCGCACACCTGGCGGTTTTTCCCCCATGGGGGACGCAGCGCCGGGGGCCCCCTGCAGTCATCGGAGTGGTCTCTCGCTACCGGCCGTAATTCCTCCCTGGCCGGTAGCGACATTGTTTTTACCGCGGCGCAAACCTTCTGCGAGGAGGTAATCTCGCAGAAGGAGGCGGCGGAGAAGGCCCGGGAGGACGACCTCCACTCGAACCTGATCCGCCGCCGGCGAACCGGGCGGCGGAGGCGCGCTCACCTGCGCCTCAATGCCGCCCTGAGTGTGGCCGCGGGTGGACGGGATGGGTTCTCCCCCTCCACCCGCATTAGTTGGCCAGCCGCGAGGGGGGCGGCGTCCGCGTGTGCCGGACGTCGCCTAAAAGAGAGGGTCCACTGAGACGGAGCCCGCATCAGGAGCGGGCCGGCGCTGGGAGGGGTCCAGAAGGGAGATAGCTACCTGGACCCCTCCTAAACTAAAAGCGCAAAGAGGGCACACCGTGTGGTTTTAGTACGGTTCGAGTCCGCACACCGCCCCGCCGAACGAGAGCCCCGGCGGGGTGACGGTCCAGGGGGTTTCCACACTAAAAAAAAAAAAAAAAAAAAAAGTTTGGTTAGGTTGGTTTGGTTAGGTTTGGTTTTTTTTTTTTTTTTTTTTTTTTTTTTTTTTTTTTTTTTTTTTACGTGGTGGGAAAGCGTTTTCCACTTCGCTCCCCCCCCGCGGGGGGAGGGGTTCGCTTCGTTGGATCCTGACGGGGCCCGACACCACTAAACCACCACGGGGGTTCCCCCTTCGCCTAAACCCGGGCCCCGGGGAGTTTGCTCCCGCGACTCGGCTAGGAGCCCTATTTACGGTCGCCTCTCTCTCGAGGCCCCACCATCCGGGCAAATACCCGGCCCAGATGGTGGGGCCTGTCCTCCTCTAAGCACCCCGGAACCAAAAAGGGGCGCATTCCGCCACATTTATGGGGCGCAGGTCCCCCGACCCACCGCCCTGGCCCTCTCATTCGGGGGCGCGGGCGAATCGTGTTCGCCGGCGTCCCCCGCCGGGGGGCGCGGGGCGGGAGTGTGAGACCAGCTCGCCCCGCTCCCGCAGAGCCTCTTCCTTGCCGCCCCACCTCGCTAGCGAACGAGGCGAGGCAGCCCAACCTGTTCGCTGTCGGCCCTAGCTAATTACCCGCGCACAGGTCCGCACCAACGGTGCTCGTGAGGGGCCCTCCTTGTTCGTCCCACGCCTCGCACACGGCCCTGGTGTGATAGGCCGGTCAGGGTCGCCCTGGTGCAGTTGCGGACCGGGGCTCCGACTCCCCCCGACACCTCCCACGGGACTTTGGGAAAACGCCATGACCCGTGAGGATTGGGTGAGGTGGTATTCGGGCCCCATGACCCCTCTCCACCCACTGACGCAGGGCGGGCCAACGGCCCCCACGACACCGCCCCTACGGGGCGCCTCCAACCTCTCGGCCCACTTCCGGGAAAAATCTCGCAGCCGACTGTCTCCAGCGTCGATCTCCCCCGGAAGCCGCCCTCCGAGAACAGTCGCATCAGGGCGCCCTCGGGGTACCTCTCTTGAGGCGCCCCCCTCGAGATCCCGGGGAAAACGGGCCCCCAAAAAGACACGCCGCCTCGTAGGAGACGTGTGGTACGCCCTGCAGCCCGCTGGCGATGGGGCGCTGCGGAGCGCAGCAGCGCGTATTCGCCGGGCTGAGGGGTTCCGCCCATATGGGGGCTCCGTAAGCGCCTTGGAGCGCCCACTCCGTCATAAGACGGGGGCGGCAGACCCCCCCGGCCTTTCCCCTGTTGGGCAGCAAGCGCGGAGCTTCCGGCAAATGCCCGAACTTCGTGCCAATTCCGGAAATGCTCCCGAAAACCCCCACCGGGGGGGGCTGTGAGAACGACCCGAATATTTCAGGCTGTTCCCGAAAGGGTGGGGAGCCCCCCACCACAATCGACCTATCCGAGGCGGCGTCTGCCGAGGCCCGTGGAAGAAAATGGCCTCAGACTTCTCCAGGCGACCGTTAACCGAGGCGCCCGATCGACGCACTACAGAGCGACGCCTGCCGTGGGGAGTACGGGGGCGTCGCGGAATGTTGGGGGGCCCCGCGGTGACTAGGGTATCGTCGGCGTAAAAAAGTACGCCCATCCCCCCAAGTTGCACCGCGCGGACCCAATCATAGCCACTTTTCCCCGGAGCGGCCCCAAAGGGCCGCCCCCCTTTGGGAAAGCCGCAAAACATGTCCCTGCGGACCACCCCACCCTTGGGCGGGGTTTTAATGGGGCCCGGGCCCCCCGAAGTAGTCCGCAAGGCCCGCCTGGGTCCACGGGCATTGTGGTCCCCAGCGCCTCCGCAATGGGCCCCCCCAGGGGGGGGGTTGAAGGGGTTGGCTAACCAGCGACCGGCCAAAACCCCTCACCCCCAAGACCCTTGGTCACGCTGTCCCCCAGCCGGGATATGCTCATTGTCCCCCTCCCCGACGGAAGCCGCTGGCCATCGCTCAGGTTGGGCCCCCGCCCCCCCCCAGTGGCCGACGAGTCTGCACGAGCACTCGCTCAAAAAACTTGCACATCTCGTCGAGCAGAACGATGGGGCGGTAGGGCCCACCACTCGGCTGGTCGCCCGTCTTTTTGAGCACACGAGCTTTCCGGTTTCCATCGTCGCGGGACTCTTCCCCACCCCCAAACATTCCGACATGAGGACAGGTCTCCTCCTCTATGAGGGGTTGGTTAGGTTTTTTTTTTTTTTTTTTTTTTTTTTTTTTTTTTTTTTTTTTTTTTTTTTTTTTTTTTTTTTTTTTACGTGTGGAAAGCGTTTAGCACTTCGCTCCCCCCCCCCGGGGGGCATCGCTTCGTTCTCCTGGGGAACAACAAATGTTTTCCCCCTCCCCAAAGAAATGCCTTACCCCGATCGGGTAGGGGCCCTTTTCGGCTCGCCTCGGGCCCTGTGGGCCTTCCCGGGTCCCCTGAACCAAGGGGCCTTCCGCAAAATTTTAAACGGGGGTCCCCCCCCCCCCTACTTCTTGGTCGGGGGGGGGCCCGTCCCCCTCTCCCCCCCAAAACCCCCATCGATCCCCCCCCAACCCCTCCCCTTCCGCCTTTAACAAGGCATCGTTTTTTCGCTTCTTGGGTGTTGCTTTTTTGAGGGGGGGAAAAAGCCCCCCCCCCCCCGGCCTTCGGCCCCCTCCCCCGAAACCCCCTGTGCTGGGGGCCTGCCCTTTAAAACTGTCTTATCGCTCGCTTTCCGCTTAAGGCCAAAAAATCTTTCCTTCCCGGTGCACCACCCCCCTCGCTTCCCGCTCCCGAAAAACGCGTCCAACGGGGGAAAAAAACAAAAAGAAGCCAACGTGGAGGTTACCCGCCCCGCACCCCAGGTTAGGTTAGGTTGGGTTTGGGTTGGGTTTGACCCCATACGCGGTTCCCCGCACCGTTTTAGGGAGGCGGCATGCGCTTTGGGCCCGGGAAAGCCTTTGGCATGAGCCGCCCCGAGCCACGATGGCTCGTTGGTCTTTCCCGGGGGAGACCCCACGCGTGGCTTCGCCGCCGGGGAGGCTCCCCACGTCATGCGAGGGGCGGGGCCCGGAGCACGGGACCCTTCCTTCCGACTGACCGGTGTTTTCCCCGGGCACGGTTGCTTGGAAAGTACCTGCACACGGTCGCAGGAGGGAACTGGTCCGCCTCCACCACTGCGACTGCTGGGGGACTCGGCCCAGCACACGCGGGCGGTCTGCCCCGCATGGGGGGCCCAGCCCCGGGCCCCTACTGCGTCATCGGAGTGGATCTTGCTACCGGCCGTAGTACGTCCATGGCCGGTAGCGACGTTGTTTTACCGGGGGTCGCCCCCTTCTGCGGGGGGGTAGAATCTCGCGGAAGGAGGCGGCGGAGAGGGGGGGGAGGAACCCCTCCACTCGGACCCGTCCGCCGCCGGCAACCCGGGGCGGGGGGGGCCCCCCTACCACAGCCTATGCCGTGAGGTGGCCCGCGGTGGACGGGGTGGGTTTCCCCCCCACCCGCTTTATTTTTGGCCGCCCGGGGGGGCGGCGCCCGCGTGGCCGGACGTCCCCCTAAAGAGAGGAACATCAACATGAGACGGGGCCCGACCAGGACGGGCTGGCGCTAGGAGGGGTCCGGAGTTTAACACAGCTGTTTCCCCGGGTCCCCCCCTGTTCGGGCAGAGTGGCACACCGTTGGTTTTGTCGGTCCGGGCCACACACCACCCCGCCGCAAAAACCCCCAGGGGTTGCGGTCCGAGGATTCCACACGTTAAAAAAAAAAAAAAAAAAAAAAAAAAAAAAAAAAAAAAAAAAAAAAAAAAAAAAAAGGGTTTGGGAGGTTAGGTTAGGTTAGGTAGGTTTTTTTTTTTTTTTTTTTTTTTTTTTTTTTTTTTTTTTTGCTTTTTTCCCCGATCATAATAGGGTCCTTATTTAAATCATAATCTATGCGTATATCTTTTTACTACCCACACTTTTTTTTAGAGTGGGATTTTCCCCTTTCTCTGCGCATGTGTTTGGGGAATTTTTAATTTTTTTAAATTCTTATTTTTCAGTTTCTGTAAATTCATCTATTTTACTTGTTGTATTTTATATTTTTAGTTCTTTAAAAATTTTATGACAAATTTTTCCTGCTTGTTTAGTATTTATTATCTATTTACTTTTACAATTCTTTTTCTGTTTATTTAACTTTTAAATTTTTTCCCCTTTTCATTCATAATTTTAGGTCTATTGTTATTTCTTATTCTTACATTATATTATTACTTTATTAAAACATTATCTTGCTTATCTTTTTCTTTTTTTTTTTTTTTTTTTTTTTTTTTTGCTATTTTTTGTCTTGTCTCAGTTTTTTTTAAAAAAGTAAGTACTTCTTGATTATTCATTATTTGTAAATGTATTTTCTTTTTTTTAGCTGTTTTTTAAATTTTTTTAGCTCTTTTTACATTTTGCAGGATAGTGAAAATTTTATGTGTGTCTGACTGTGCCTTTTTTCTTTTTAAAATATTTTAGGAAAAAAACCATGTATTTAG
>CADEBD010000538.1:0-24812 GCA_902825455.1 Arctia plantaginis
AAAAAATTATTAATGTTAAGTTAAAGTACAAAAAGAGCGAAATTTTAAATAAGGACCGAGGGGGCATCCCATTTCGCCCAGAGCTTTGATTAAAAATCCCAAATTTAAAAGATTACGACCTTTTGTTTTCCAAATTGTAATCAAGCAGTTAATTAGGATTTAGCGCAAAGCGCCGCCCGACCCCCCCGGGCTTTTTTACCTACTTTTCATAATGATAAAAATTAAATTTTGGAAATTTTTAATAAAATTACTCCCAACGTTTGTTGTATTGTTAAAGCCTTAACCCGGGGGTTTTGGGGAAAAACCCTAGATGAAAAAAAAACTTATAAGTATAAGTACTTCTTAGTATAAGGGGGCTAAAACAGTTTTTTTTTCCCCTTTAAGGTTTTCCCTTTTTTTAAAATTTAATTTCTCGAGCGGTCTTTTTGAGTTTAAAGCTCTAAAAAATTCAGACAAGGGGTAACTGAAAAAAACTCTTTTTTTTGGCCCCTAATATGGGGTTCATTGCTACTTTTTGGATGCTTGTTTCGGGGGCCTAAAATTCCGCTATTTTAAAAAGGTATCAACAGACGTCGAGGGAATGTCGTCGCAATGTTTTCCCATTTTGTATTTACTTTTAGTATTTACTATGTATGACGAATTTCCCCCCCAATGACTGGAAATGAACTTGTCATCGAGGGTTTTTTTTGTAATAGTTTGGTAACCGGTCCCTTTTTAAATTTGTAAAGAAATGAATATTTTAATTATATATGGCGGTTTAGGAATGGCAATATTTTTTGATTTTCCCCCTTTGATTAGTTTATTTTCACTACATCGATGGGTTTTATAAAAACTGGGAATTTATGTTTTCAAAATATGGGAAAATTTTAAACGAGAAATGGGCGTGTCAATGGAATGACTGAAACCTTTTTGGTTCTGAAAGGGAAACCCTTTCCCTAAAAAAAACAAATCGTAAAGGGAATAAAAAAAATTTAAAGGGGAACCCTTTGAATTAGGGCCCCACTGTTTCTTGGGTTTTACATATCCCACAAAAGATATATAGAAAGATATAGATATATTACCCAAAACCAAAAGTGTTTGGGGCCAACACATTTTTTTTTATTCCCCCCCACTTTATTAACAAAAACACAAAAGAGGAGGTTCTCAAGCGACTGATTTTTTTTTTTATGGGGTTTTTTACGCAATCTCTCCGTTTAATTTTCCCCAAAAACCCACTAGAAGGGGAAACTATTGCTATTATAAAAGTTATCTGTTTATTAAGAGGGCGCACTTAAATTTTTTTATTTTCAATTAGATTTGTAGATTTTTTGATTCTGTCTGAAGTCTGTTCAAATTTTTTTGTAAAAACGATTTTTTTTAAGATTAGAAATCATAATAATCAAAAAATTTAAAATTGTTTATAATAATTTCAATGTCACTTCTGTACTCGTAAAAACATTCTGTTAAATATGCTATATTACTTTAGCGCCAGGTTTGTAAAAAAATCGGAAGGGAACCTGAACAAAAAAAGGGGCCCGTAATGGCCCGCTCGTTTTTCAGAATTTTGGGGTTTGCCAAGACCCAAATTATACCCAAAAGAACACACAAAAAAAAAAAATTTTTTATTTTCGAAATTTACTTTTTAATGCCCAAAAACGCGAGTCTTTTTTATAATAAGTTTTTCTTTGAGAGGTTTTTAAAATTTCCCTCAAATTTCGAGTACCTCTAAAAATAATTCCCTTTCTTCTTAAAATAACCCTACGTTTAAAAAAATGTTTTAAATTTGCCAACAAACTTTTCTAGAATTTTTGTGAGAATATGTTTGTGTTTGTCTTATTTACCCCCTTTACAATTTCAAATTTAATCCAATTTTTTCTCCATACGCCTTTTTCCCTTAAAAAAATTGAAAAGAAAGGGGAATATATACCTATAGAAAACTTTGAAAAATTTAAACCCCAAAATAAACCTTAAAAAATTGTTTTTAAAACAAACCAAAAAATTGTTTTTGTTTCGGGAATTAGCACACGTAAAAAATTGGGGAAACTGGGCTTGTAAGAATTTTTTGTTCTAGCAAAGCTGATTATTTTAATAGATAAAAATTTTTAAATAAGTGATTGAATTATTGATTTTCCTATGAAAAAAAATTCATGGATTTTTTTTCTTTCGGGCAGTACGGTTTTTTTTTTTGGGATTTTACTACGCAAAAAAATGTTTTACCCTGGTGATTTTTAAAAGTTAGTTTTTCAGGTTGGCATTAGGTTGGTAGTGGTATCCAAAAGTCATCTGTCAAGTGAAAAATTTCAGTATACCCTGCCTTTCATCATGGAAAAACTTTTCAAAAGAGCAACGATTGGCTCCTTAATTTTCCCTTTTTTAAAATAAAAATCTATCTGATCCTATCTTTCAATCTTTTTTAAATCCCCTTTTGAGCTCGACTATAAAGCGTTAACCTTCCTATCAAAAATATCCTTGACATCAAAAAAAATTCTCCGGCACCCCAACCAAAACTTTTCCACATTTTGCGGAGGTTTGGTTGTTTTGGGTTACGTTTTTTTACAGTGCATCAAAACTTTCTTCAGAGCCTTTTTTGGGTTCTGAGTTTTTTTCCCAAAATTTTTAAAATTATACTAAGTTATAAATGTTTTCCTACAACTCTATCTTTTCAGGAGAATTATTGCCTTATTAGAAGCGGTCTTCTATGGGGGAATCTCATAAGCTTGATAACCCCTTATTTTACAGACCCCTTGAGCTCCCTACAAGATTTTTTAAAAAAAACCCTTTCAAAGCTCGCAATTTTTCCCCTATAATCTTAAAAATTAAGAGGTTCTTCACAGATGCCTATTGTCTGGTTTTGAAGTAGTTCAGCATGGATCCCCGTCATTCAGGTAAGCAGGAATAAAAACTGCGGACTTCGCGCCAAAATAGCAGCTCAGACGGGATGCCTAGCACAAATTTGTTTCTCCCAGATCTCCTCCCTAGCCAAACTTTCTTTGACTGAGTCCGGGAAAAACACTTTGCAAAGCAGTACCAGTTTTTTTTTTGCCAAAACGGTTCGTGATCCTCTCATGTGAGTGTGGTCCGATGAAGGGCACTCTGGAACATATTTTCTTTTCTTGTCCTAAATTGGTACCTGTACGACTATCCCTCAACAAATATCCCGACCCGTTAATTTGGTTTATCTTTAAAACTCTGTTGAAATTTACTACAAATTCGGCTCTGTGAAAATGTGTATCGTTTGTTACGATCAATTTGGTGTCATAATCGCCCTGGTGAATCAGCAATCCGTGCTTTATCCCATTTTTAACCAATTTTTACTTTTTTGGGACTTTAAAAACCTTTGCCGCTGCGTACAGTGCGACTAAAGAAAAATTTGCAGCCGTAGCGTCCATTTAATGAGAATCGTAAAATGTCAATTCGTCGCCGTTTCAAAAAGGGCTGTGTTCTAACCTCATGTAAATTTGACTGTTGATTTTTGGTTTTGAAAGCCTATAAAATTCAACTTCTGCAACCGAATGACCTCCCCAAAAACGCAAATTTTTTTGGTGAATGGGCCTTAGAACAGCTCAATAAAAAACAGCTTTTTTTATCGAAAAATTGTGTTCAGCGATGGGCTCTTTTTGGGCCCTTAACGGATATGTAAATAAACAAAACTATCGCATCTGGAGTATGAACACCACATGCCAAAAAAGAATTACCGAGATCCAAAAAAAACGCCCAGTTTTGTGGGGTTTTATGGGTGGTGGATATCGGTCCTTTTTTCTTCAAAGACGCCGGGGAAGAAACTTTTCCCGTCAACGGCGAACGATATCGACCATGATATGAAATTTTTTTTTGCCCCGTTGGCCGAGTTGAACTTATGCACGTGGTTTCATAAAAGACGGTGACATGCCACAAGCTCGTAAAACAAGGAAAATTTTTGAAGGATGAATTTGGTGAGCAGATTATCTCTCGAATGGCCCTGTGAATTGGCCGCCAAGTCATGCGATTTGACCCCTCGGATTTTTTCTTGTTTGGTTATGTAAAGCGTTTTGGGTATGTGGACAAGCCGAACACGATTGAAGCCTTACGGATAACATAACACGGTATTCGGGGGGATAAAAGGGCCGAAAAAGCTCGAAAAAAATGACGCAAAAAAATTTGGGCTTTCCCAAGGACCATTTGAAAAAGGAGCCGCGGACAAAAATTTTCATTAAGTTATATTTTTAAAAGTAAATGGGAAAGGCCCAATTTTTCAATTTTTAAAAAAAATTTGAATATCGAGCAAATTTAGTGTTTTTTTCAATTTAAAAAAAAAAAGCGTCTCGCTGTCTTGATGTTTGCGAGCTAATGGCCGACTAATGTGCGTACTGGCTGACATACAGCGACCTGTTCGCTATGAGTGACACATTTTTTTGTTAGAAAGACTTTTGTACGACTTTTTTATACTCCAGGGGCATATCATAAAAAATAGGTAAAAACACCATTTTTGAGCACAAACTAAATTATAATTATAATAATAAATCACCCAAATTATTATACAACATTTAGGTCAAACTTAAAATACTCGTCACTTTGTCACAGTCGCGGTTTTTTTTTTTTTTGGTTGAACGGGTCCCCTGCTTTTAAAGTTTTATTGCACCTAAATATAAAGGGTAAAATTCTTTTTAAAAAGTTTGTTCTCAATTCAGATCCGATCAACTTTCGATCTCACAACGCATAAAAGGTTTTTTTAGTAGTAAATTTTTAAACATCCAATTTAAACTGTAAGTGAAAATATGTATTGTAAAAAAAAAATTAAATCGGTAATCTGCTAGTCTTAGTAATATTTTTTCTTTTTTACACAAAAAACACCTTTTAGACATTTTCGAGTCGAAGTGAGTGAACGAAAGTTGATGGGAACTGAATTGTGACCGAACTTTTTTTACGAGAATTGGCCTTCTGGACTAAAGATCAAAAGGGTCCCCTTTGAATCCCCCCCCAAAATTGGGGGTTTTAGGCTGCTAAAAGATACTCACTCGGGGAAAAGCTTTTGAAAAAATTTTTGCAACGGTTTTTTTGCTAAAAACCCTGGGTAGTTCTAAAACAAAAAAGTTCACCATGTTTTTCTATATCCACATAGTTTATTTTTTCAACATAAAGGGTCAGAGCGACAATAACTTTACTTTTTTTTAATATAGGAGTGAACATGAAAGCTAAGACATTCTCTCCCATTTAGGAGCGGGGAAAATAAAAAAATCAATATTTTGGGGTGAGTGCTTTTTCGTGCTATGGAGAAGCTTTTATCGGACAACGGTCGGGTGGGGCCCCAAAAAGTGAAGGACAGAAACATTCACTTTAAAAATAAAGCGTCCATCTATTTTCACTTAGCGTTGGTAAAATTTCATTCTTTTATTATAATTATACTTTAAAGGGGGCCTTTACATCCAATAGTGTTTTACTTCTAAATATTTTGTTGTAAAAAATTTTTTATATAAAAAAAACCCGATGTTTGTTTAAATTTTCAAAAAAAAAAATAGACAACTTTTTTTCGAACAATAATAAGTGCATATATAATAAATACAATCTAATCGTCCGTGAAAAAAAAAACTTTTCCCCTACATTTACAAAAGACGTATACTTAATTTATGACAAAAGGAAATTTGAAGACTGCATTACACCTAGTTGAATTTGGAGGAACCCCTTAACCTTTTTTTACTTTGTAAAAAAAGATAAGGGAGATCGAGCATCAAACAACAACAAAAATGTGGGTCCCTATAATGTACCTGTAATACAGCACTTGCAATTTTCTTGCTTATATATTTAGGTATTCAAGACCCAGGCACCTGCATCAAAAAGTTCGATCAAGCCAAGAGTGTATAAAAAAACTCGTTACAAAAGCTCTCCTAAACAATGACCAAACAGACTAAACAGAAGAGACCTTTCTTTATAATTCTTTATTACTTCGTAAACATTTTCAATCTTATTAAAACAAATTAAAAGGGGTGGAAAAACATTTAATTAACGTTGCCATTGGTATAGTGAGGTTTAAAACCCAAAACAGACTAAGTGGAAGTCTACCGCAAGCGTTAATTATTATCTACGAGGAGTGCTCTTTGTTTAGTTGCTAACTCTAAATAGTTTTCGAAATGGATCATTCACACCCCCGGCAATCTCCCCGATCTCCCTAAAACCCACCCATCCCCCTTCTAGTAATTGGAACGTTCTGAGATGACACCCTCGGCTGCCTCTAATCAGTAACAAGAAACTCGGTACACGCTATTGTTAATGCGTTAACAATAGACGTATCACTTGAATCGATTGTACTGACCCGATCGGATAACGGGGGAAAAAGGTGGCAATCAGCGCCTGATGGCCAGCCGGACGGACGCCAGAACAGAAGGTCGTTCCTTGCCTTATCTTATGACGTTAACCCATTTCAAATTGGGAGCAACATTTTTTACGGTGTGGTGTTCGTGAAAAGTATACTTTGTCAAAAAAAAAAGAGAATTTTCTCAATCGGTTCATTAATGACGGAGTTTGGAGCCAAATTAAGAAACCTACTTCTCCTTTTTTAAATAGGTCAAACGATCCTCAACTATTTACAAACCCAACTTAGTTCAGTACTTGCAGAATCCTATAGGTACCAACCCAGTAGGTAGCTTGTAGAATGATCATTGTTGGTACCTCAGATTAGAGCTTAGTCCTGGGTTTAGCTTTAATCGATAGAGCTTTTAGTGGTTAACAGACGTTGAAATTCTTGGTCCAGTCACGAAAGTTTTTAATTTGATATTCATAATTTTTTCTTCCTCTGTATTCAAATTTGTTTGGGTTTAGAATTATCATCGTAGTATTAGGGTAACACTTTTCAATCAAATTAAATTGTCACAATCCGGGAGCGGCACATGCGTTATATTGCAAAAATTTATTCTTAGTGCCTTTCACGAAATTTAAAGTTTGCTTTAAACCGAATATACTCTATAAGATTGAAACAGATATTATTTTATTACCAAAAAGCCTTTCATAACATAAAGAAGCATCCGTAGTAATAACACAGGCGGCCCAAAATGATTGGGGCGTGAGTATATGGTGGAGTGTATGCCAACACTTTACAAAATTAGAATGTTTCTTAGGCACTGAACGCGGGGGCGTGTTTTTTTTTCAGACGCTTGCCTTAAGTAAGCACTTATCTTTACAGTTCCTGCATTAAGTCGTCAACAATTAAGCCTCATTAAATTTCATTAGTGGAGCGGTCCCGGGAGCGGGCCGGGCGGCGGAGCGGGGGCGACCGGACCGACGCCGCTTAGACGGATAATCTCCAGCTGTCAGCCGCTAATGCGTTTTAGAGTACGTAATTTGAACCGTCGAGATCGGTGGTAATTAAACGGCCGCAATTAAGTAAAGTGATTATTGGTAACTATGAGCGCAAAATGTTAGATGCACTCATAGTGACGTCTCATTGGTGCCTGTGTGGGACCGCTCGATAACGTTTCCAACATTTCTCTTATATCAACTCTTAAATCAAATAAACCCAGCAAATTATTGTTTTTCATTACCTAAGGATGCTATGTAATATCGCGATTTACTTATTGTTAAATATGTAAAAGTGAATATGTATGTCAAATTTTATTTTCGGAATCCCTTTAAACGGTAACCCTTTTCTTTTGGAAATAGTACGTTCCAGAGCCAACTAGTGCTTTCGTTTTTTATAAAACACTTACTGGAGCGACAATGCTTAGGAAAACATGTTCGGCACAAATGAGCCGGCTCCACCGCAGTGATACCACGGCCTCATGGAAAACCGGTGTTCAGCCCTTCTTTCGTTACTTTTACGTGAGTGAGGTACCATGTGACCCGTCTGATCATAAAAAAATACATTAGTATCTATTCTCTTTGAAGTAAAAATCTAAAAGTTATCTAGTATTCTTCAAGGGCAAATACCAGAAAAAACTCAAACACATCTAATTCATTATATAATACTTCATTATATAATGCTTATAAATACTTAAGCTTACCTTCGCTTTATACTTACGCTTAACAGTCGCTGAATGTGTTGTTTATAATATTCAGCATTATTGCTTTGGGAAACTTAAAACCACTTAATTATAAAATGTTCTTAGTTTCGTTCTCTCGGTACAAAGCTCCTTAAATATTTCAGTAATAGCCAAAGTTTTAACAATGTTTTATAATTGAGTATTCTTCACATTTGAAAACATTAACTTAACATAAACTTTTACTCTAAAATAACAGGCCCCGTCAGAGTTGAACTCGCAGGGAGAGAAATCCCTGTCTGTTATTGACAAAATCATTGAGATTTTTTCGCTGGTCATATTAATACGTTTTTAGAATGTCAAACGTGTTATCAAAAACTCAACACGGGGTTTCGGAAAGGGCGAAAGTACGGTCACAGTCTTAACGGGATTTGCAGATTATATTAACGAATGCTTAGACTCGGGTATGCAGCTTATAAACCTTTTTATTGATTATAAAAGCCGTTCGATACTTTGGATCATGAAATTTTATTACAGGTGATGGATGAGTGGGAGTATGCGATAGGACCGCAAATAAGTTTTTTTAAAAAGTACCATCGAATACGTCAATAGCATATCTAATGTTGTAAACAGGTGCGAGTGCTTATGTATGCAGATGCAGCTCAAAGGGGATACATCTGAGGTACAAAGGTGTGTGCAAGAGGACTTTGAAAGTATTTCAAGTGGGCACACGATAGTGGAATATCTAAAACATAACAAAAACTAAATGTATGCATACACTCACTATATAATCAACGAGCAAAAAGTATTAATGTGGAAGACATCCCCATAACGGGACATACATATGAATGTCTACATATCAAAAAGGTTAATTGCAGTTGCACGACTACGTTGGCATACGTCGATATTTTAAATATTCGGGTTAAACTTTGACAGGAGCTTTAATTGGAAAGCCACATGTCGCTGATACTTGTGATAAGCTGAGATCTGTAATGGGAAAGTTTAGTTACATAGAATATTGAATAAACACACTTTAAGATCGTATACTACGCACTCGCAGGTTAGCTGCTTAGCTATGGACTTATTATTTATGGTCGAACGTTCATAAGTTATTTAAGAAAATCAAAGACTTACAAATAAGGGCTAATTAAATTCCTAGTAAGTAAAATAGTGAGGGAGAAGTGTAGCAGAGAATATGTTAAAAATTTTTCCATTTGCAAAAATTTTTTCTATAGATAAGAAAGTCAATTTCCTAATAGATTTAGAACATTACTATAATAATAAGAATAATGAAACTGTAACAAATAAATACAATACAAGAAGTGTTAGAGAGAATATGTTGGTTAAACCAAAACTATTACGGAGAACGAACTAATAAGTTTTTAGTATCTAATTTTTTTGAAAAAAATTAGTTATTAAGACAAAATACTAAGATGGGACAAAGGTGCGCTAAATACAAGATTGGGGGTTTGACTTCTCGATGACGAGGGGCCCGTCAACCCCACTGTTAGCGAGAGATAGGTCCGCAATAATGTTATATATAATTATTTAAAAAAACATAATTATAAATTGTATAATTTAAAAAGTAAGTAGTTTTAATTTAGTGTTATTTGTATAAAAAGGGCCCCATCTCGCCATCTAACGCCCAAAGTTTGGTGAGTTTAGTATCAAGGGTGTTCTGTGTGTATTATTTTTTTAAAAAAAACAATATTGTACGTATTACGGAGTATATCCTTACTACCTGCAAATATATGTATTTAAGTTTGCAAAAATATTAAGAATTTATCGTTTTTTTTCTTGATTACTTATTAAAACGGATTCTTCTGATGTGGGAGAAATGTTCATCCGTGAGCATGGTGCTTGCAACAGTGCTAAATATCGACAATAAATTCCCAATATAACATATTTAAATCAATTTTCTATGTTATTTTAACATATAGCTCTGAGTTTTTTTTCAAAACTTTAAAAAACGTAATACTTTCTTAAATAAATTCAATTTCATTAGAAACCAGTCCCCTACCACGAAAATCATATAAAATCATTGAACGAAAAAGTCCACGAGTTAGTTCATTTTGACGTCGCAATGAAAAACAAATGACAGTCTCGCAAATTAAAAAAGTAACATGTTCCCAAAGGGTTCCATTTTCGAATTAGAGAACTGTTTTTTTTTTATGCCAGATCAAGAGACTTTCAGTAGGCCCCAGTGTGCCTTACTATGTTTATATAAACTTACTTTACGATTGCACTATCAAATTTTCGCATACGGAAGAATGTAAATCTCTGAATACTAAAAGTTTTTTTTTATGATACCGGACAACTGCAACTCAAGAGTCACACAGAGAGTAGAGCATGGGACACATTACACTACCCTGAGGGACACCTGTTTCGATTTTATATAGGGATTTAGATTCGCAACCTTGTTTTACCAAAAAATATCTGTCGCTTAGGTAGGATTGATTAGGTTATAGTAGTTAATAGGTAGATTCTTTTTTATTTTAAATAAAAGCCCCTCATGCCAAACCCGATCGAAAGCCTGAGATATGTCAAAGAAAGCCGCTGTACCATATTGTTTCCGCTCGAAGGCTATATAATATTTTCAATAAGTCTATGCACTTGTTCTATAGTGATGTGCGGGGTCGAAACCACAATTGATGGTCAGGTAAGAGGTTATTTTCAGAGATAATGGGCATCAGTTCCCCTCAGGATTCATTTTTCCATAACTTTTTTTTGTTTGCAATGTGCAGCAAGGGATGGATGGGTCTGTTAAGATTTTGCATAACCAGCACTTTTACCAGGTTAAGAACCATTATGACTTATGGGACTTTTCACTGAAGGGGAAACCCGAACATCTGAGCAGCATGAGTTAAATAACAGCTTAAGGAACAACAATGCCCTCTTTAGGTAGTTCCTTTAGATTTTTGCCATTTATCAGGTCGTAACCAGGCGCTTTATTTTAGTTCAGTGCCTTGGTATCTTTTACCTCTTCTTTGGTGAATTTGGGAATAGGGATATAGAGCTGGTGAGTTTGGATTAGAAAATCGATAACTTCATGAGTTTTTGAGGAGCCCATGTCAGGGTTTGGGAAAGGAATACATTTTTCAGATGTTCAACAAACCCAAGTCTTTATTTTCCCCATCACTAGCGGCCCACTCATTGTTATTCTTACGAGGAGGGGGTTTGTTGTAACGAGTCTTTTAAATTTCTTGATGGCTTTTCACAAGGGGGGAAGTCAGTAGTTGCAGTTGCGTCAAGATTTTCAAGAATATTTGTATTTTTTCTTTCTTGGTTTATAATAAAATTAACTGTGTTTTTAAATTTTGACTGTAGATAGTTTAAATGTTTCTTACTGTTTCAAAAACGTGTTTGCTGCCATTTTTTCTGGCTTTACGTTTTTCAAATAGTAGTTCTTTAATTTAGACAGAGGACAGTCTACATTTCTTTCAAAATTTTTGGCAGTTGGTGTAGCAAACCAGGCTGCAGGCAGCAGTGGTTGAAATGGATCAACAGCCCCTGTTAAGTCTTGATCCGTTTTTAAGGGAATATTTAAATCTAAGTCGGTCAGTTTTTGGTGTATGTAGTTAACAAGCTTTTGGGTCATGTAATATATGTTTTTAGTGTTTATTTCTACAGGTATGTGGTCAGAAGAAAAATCCAGACTTGCTTACTTGTAATACAGAAATCAAGCACTTTTTTATTTGTTTTTATCTGTGGGCCAGTAAGTGGGGTGGCCGGGTGAGACAATGTCCAGTCTCAATTTTCTATAGCCATAAGCAGCTGTCGCCCTTTTCGTTGTTATAGTGCGTGAGCCCCAGTAATGGTATTTGGAGTTATAATCCCACCAGCAAAAAAAAATGGGGCCCCTATGTAGAGAAAAATTTTCATAGTGATGGAGTTAAAGGTTATATGTCGGATGGCTGTAAACAGCTGATACTGTAAATGGCCCTGCCCAGTCTTCAATCATATTTCGACGACCGGGTGGCGTAGTGGGTTTCTGTAACGGACTGCTATTCCAAGGTCGCGGGTTCGATTCCCGCTCAAGTCAAACATTTGTGTGCATGAACATTTGATGTTTGATTTGGTCTGGTGTTTCTATGTATAATATGTATGTATTTACAAAAAAAAAAAAGTATATATGTATTTATATCAGTTGTCTAGTACCATAGTACAAGCTCTGCTTAGTTTGGGGCTAGATGGCGTTGTGTGTATGTGGGTAGAATATTATATTATATTAAAATTATATTAATTTTGTAGCTTGGATTTTTTCTATACAATAGTGTGCTACTTTATGATGTTTGATATTATTTTTATAATTAGTGCACCCTCCCCATGGGCAGTTCCATCAGGGTGTATTGTATAAATCCATATCTTGTAATTATTGATATGGAAGTGCTTTCTTTGGTAAAATGTGTTTCAGTAATTAAATGTTTGACTATGGTTCTATAAGTCCGTCTATAAGTCCGTCTCGCAGTTTAAGTGGCAAAGCTTAAGCCCCCCGTGCCTGTGAGACAAGACCAGAGGATTATGGTCTGGGGTAAACCCTTTCGGGTAACACACTGGTTTTTATTTGGGGGTTTTCCCTCCCTAGCTGCATAGTTAGCTTAGGGCGCCTAAGACATCCGCCGGCGCCCTACATACTTAGCTACTACAGTAATGAGGAAGATGGAAGATTGCGAACCTCATATGACCGCAGCATTGCCCGGGAGGTACAACCCCACTAGCGCCGTTGAAAAACTAGTGGTAGCGGAGACTTGTATGTAGAAACTTGTTGGTAAAAAACCCCAACTCCGCTCTCTTGGTTATATGCTTCGATATAGCTCAGCATTTTATAGGAACTGTCGTCTAGCAAGGCAGCCACCACTGAATCCAACACCAACCTACCCCCTTATATTTTTTTTTTCATGCGGAAATCCCTCGGATACCACCTATCGGTGGCATGTCGGACGAAAACCGCCCCGCCCTCTCAATGCTAATAGCCGGGGAACCAGGTATACCCTAGAAAGGAAGTCCCTGGTGCCCCGACATACCTCGGGCCATCTACAGGCGAGTAAACGACCCCCCCGTGTGGGAACCCCATGTACCCTCTGCTCCCGGGGGGGCGGCGAGCGCACTTCACAACGCGCTCGCCGCCACCCCGGCCTGCTTCTGCTAGGGGACAGATGGCTCACCTGTCACCCCCAGGCCTGCGCTTATGGAGGACGGAGGTCGTTCAGCGACCTCCGGCGCCTGAGTCGCCTGCGGTACCTGGGGCCCCTTCCCCGGGCCTGGCGGGCCGGGAGATTCTAAACCTCTCCCGGTCCCCCTCCACCCTCTCCTTCGCGGGCATCACTTGCTCGCAGACGTGCAGAGTTAGCAGAGTTCCCCCCGCACTCTTTCTTCGCACGATAGCCGCAATCAGGCATCCCCCCCAACCTACCCCTAATCGCAATTGGGGCATTGGAAAAATAAGCTAATACTGTATAAGTGCACCATAAAACCCCATATGCACATACAGACATACGGCACATAGCCATTCTACAAAGATTCCCGTCTAAAGTTTAAGAATAATAGCCAATTTGGTATGTCGCAAAAAGACAATCTACACAACGACCTCGATCACCACTGTAAAGGAGGAAATATCTGTCAGGACCAGGGGCCTACAGGGACCGGAATAAGCAAACATCCAAACTCACTAGCAGTTGGCCTGATGAAAACACCGACAACCACTAGAAGTTTGAAGAAAAGGCTTCTTCAAGACTTCATATGATTGCAAGCAATGGATGAGTTAATAGACAAAGTCTGTATAAGTCATATCAACGCACACAACAATTACTGAATATCTCAAATAATAGATTGCAATTTAAAAAAAAAAAATATATGGAAATTAATCCAAATATTCAATACTATTACTATTGAATACAAAACAAAAAGAAAATTTGAAGTTCATGAACTTTGGTGTAAATGAAATAAATGGTGTAACTTTGACTAAAATGCGATCTCTAGTAAGTATAGAATATTTTCGTTATTAATGTAGCTGTGACATGCACTGTTTCGCTTATAGGTATTATAGGTTTTTAAGTCTTTATTTCTTTAATGTTAGCTTAGCGATTACATCCTTAATTATTACGCGATTAAGGAAATAAATCAATTTTGTTTAATTTTTTCGTTAAGGATGGGTTTACAAAGGGGTTAATACTGAACAAATTTTGTTTTTTACTGTTAGAAATAAGATGTTTCAGCTTTTCATAAAATGTAATTTAAGGGGAAGATACACATGAGAGCAGAGTGAAAGCTTTACGTCACCTTCAATTTTGTGTTAAAAGTAAGTGTGCGCGGGCCCCGAGTAACCCGGGGGCAGGGGTAATGTAAATTCCCATATATAATAAGTGAAAACATTTTTAAAAAGCTCCACGGACCACGCATCACCCCGGGGTTAGGGCCAAAAGCACTATCTCGGAGCCAAAGCCTTACAACTCTTCTCAAATTCAACTTACTTTGCTCTGTGTAGAGGTGCCCGTACAGACGTTTTCTACTTTAAACTAAAATCTTGATACATTAAAAATTTAAGTATTTATGAGATTATATATTTGTCGAATATAGTAATGTTTAACTTTAACTAATCATTAGTTGTTAAACGAACATGATGGTAAAATGTAAGGTATAACACAATAGAAATAGTTCAAAATATAAGACACAATTTATAAGTTTTTTATCGCGTCCTTTGATGGGTCCGTGGATTAGTTTAAATTTAAATCATCGCATCGCTTTGCAGTAAACACCTGCCATTGACAATCATCTTCGGATATCTCTCAAGTGCACAGGGCTTTCTAACGTTTAATAATGGAGTCCTAATCACAAAAATGTCCTTTGCAAAATTACCAAAAGCGTCACAATATTAAACAACTGAATAATCTCTTTAATGTTTTTCACAAAGAAGTATTATTGATTTGGGGATAGTTTTTTCCGAATAATGCTTGGTAGTATTTTTTGTATTTTTGTAGCGGTATTTATTCAATGACTGATCAAAGTCTCGATTGAGTTCAACAGGTGATTAACGCAGAATGATACTATACGTTGAAGATTAAAGAAATAATTTGCCTTATTACACCTTTCCAGTAGTATTTTTATCTTTATTATTTATCAGTCAGTAAAGTCTAACGAATTATTACTTTTTCTATTGTGTCTATTGTTTTCTACATATTTATTTATTTCATCACATATACTTTAGAGTAAATTGACTAACAACAAAAGTCTGTGAAAGTTTTACAATATAACTTTCATTTTTTTATAACTAGTATCAAACATTTTGAGAAAATGTATACGGACAGACACTCGTAACGAATTCAAGTTTAGTGTCGCGCAGGGCTGAGATTGTGGCGGTGTGGTTGCAATTGACCGTCGGACAGACCCAGCTCCACCACACGTGGCTCGGACCGAGACGCATGCTTTCTGACTTCGTCAAATCCTCACATACACATTAACATAAGCCGCGAACTGAATGGCGCAAAGTTCGTTTTCTTCGCGTCACGAATACGTGGATATGCTCGTTTTTCATATATAATATAAATTGAAAAGTTTTCGAGTTTAATTCCGTTCCTCAAGCCCCCATCAGTTTGAGCTCGCGGCGGCGTGGCGGAAGCGAATCTCGATGTTTTGTAATGGAGCTTTTTAAAATGGAAGTCGAACTTTTTTTCAGTTTACTTTTAGCCGCGCCAGAGATACATTTAAAGCTTTTTAACTTTTCCACCCCGGTAATGTATCCACACTTTTTACGTTCTGTAGTGGAAATGTCGTATAAGTTTTTTTTTTAATGAGTAGAAAGATGAAGTAGTTGACTTTTTTATTTTATGATCAGCTCGTTCCGAGTCGCTCGCAATTAATCCTACCAAAGAGCTTCTCTTTATCCTACACCGGCTGGTTTTTTTTTTATGTTCGACGATAGTGTAAAAAATTTACCCACGATCCATTAAGTAAATGCACTCTGGGGCCCCCACTCAACACTGCATTAATATTTCATTTCTAACCTCTCCCTACTGCTCCAAGCCCCCACGATTTTTAATTCTCGATGGAGATGTCCATAGAATTTTGGCAGATTTTCAGAATAAGCGGGGATTTTTTATCTCTTTTGTATTGATAGTTTCGTTTCTGTGACGTATTTTATTTAATAATAATAATTTAATTAAAGAGATTTTTCAGTCTAAATATGTTTCCTGTAATTGAGGTCATTTACTAGCATGGAAACCGAAACCGAACTAAAAGTCATTTATAGTTTGACTACTCGTAGCGTAAAACATCAAAGTTATCGACACTTTGAATGGTAATCATCAATTGGGTATTGTAGTAAAGAGTAATGAACGTATCTTTATAATATTAGATAAATGCTGGGTTTTTTAAAAATCTCTAATTTATTCTCTAATTCATGAAGTTAGACATTTCTATAACCAGCACTCATTTCGAAATTCAAATAAATTTTATTAGATAAACTGAAAATTCCTACAATTTTTGAAACTGAGTTTTTTACGTGGAAATAGTAAGTAGTATATAAAGTGGTAGGAGTAACAGACTTATTAATATTTATTACCACTTACTCGTCACTATAGTTAATTCAACGAAGCAGACATTAAAATTCTGCAAAAATTATAAGTTCAAAAAAATATCGTACATTTAAAAAAAAATCTAAATTAAAAAAAAAAAAAAACAACGCTAAGAAACTTGGGATTGTAATTTTAAGAATGCCAATAATTTAGCAATTTTTTATAAAAATTTAAAAAAGAGTAGCATTTCAATGGACATATGTAAATACAAAAACCGTTATGGTCGCCACGCCGCTTATTACTACGCTGAGTGTGTGGGTTCGATCCCCACAGGGGACGACAGTTTGTGTGATCTATATAAATTGTTTTTTCTGAGTCTGGGTGTTCTTTGTGTCCATTTCATGTATGTTTGTAAAGTCAGTATCAGTAAATTATATATTCCTATGCGGGAGTTGTCTTTTTAAAGATGAAAAAAAGTCGTTCGTGGATTAACAAAAGAAAATGAACCGGAATTTTCAAAATCAATTTTTAACCAGTTACGCGTGTATTAAGTCTGGAACTATCGAAAAAATTACATATTCCCCAAAATAAATTAAACTTTGAAGTATCAAATTATCCTGGATTGAAATTAACAAATGTCGACACATTACAAAATATTCCACTATTTCACTGTTAGTATTTTTAATAACACGTGCTATAATAGCACAAAACAGACAATGTAAATCCGTGAAAAGACTGAGCCTACATTTCTTACAAATTATATCAATCTCTCAAAATCAATAAGTGTTTGTAGCTAATGTAAGCGCTTAACGAGCCGCGAGCGGGACTCCTGAGCGGATCAGCAAATGGAGTTTCTTATGCATAATGTAGCTGGGGCTGAGTGTTGTTTTGAAAAGCGTTCTGAATTTCTTATTTTCGTCACACCAGGTGTTTGCTCAGGCACCTCATGAAACTTTTAAAAACAACATATCGATGTACATAATATTGCTCAACAAGCGAGTCAGCAGATAAACTAAAGTGTTACTGTGCACTACAAAAGTATAGCTACGTTACAAAATGAACCAGTTTTTAACAAAGTCATTTTATGTTGTTTGTATTTTGTAATAAGTAAAAAAATTCGAAATATTAATATAAATTTATTTTAGTTTGACTGCACGGATGGCGTAGGGGTTTTTAAAGCGGTCGCCACGCCGCTTCCTACTACGCCGAGTGTTGTGGGTTCAAACCCCACATGGGACGACACTTTGTTGGATCCACAAATTGTTGTTCTGAGTCTGGGTGTTCTTTGTGTCCGTTTCATGTATGTTTGTAAAGTCCCCCGCGACACAGGATTTATTCCTAATGCGGGGGGTTTGTCTTTTTTTAAACGAGAAAGAGAAAGAGAAAAAGAGAGTTAGGTTCGTTTCTCCTCGTAAGTTGATGTTTTTTAAGTGATGATTATCCTACGTGAATGATTCAAAGAAATATAATTAAAGCCCGATTGGCAAAACTTGTCGATGGTATGTCCTCAATTATAATCAAAAAGTGTTTAGAAATTAGTTAAAAAAAAAACAAAAAGTGATGGATATGATTAACTTTTGAAAAAGTATTACTAACCTCAATGTGCCATTCCATTTCTCCACTACTACTATAAAGTTGGTAATACAACAAAACCACCTGAAGAAAGTAAAGTGAAATAAAAGATCAAATAAGTACATCTATACTTTAAGTTTATTGCCCTTAAGGTAATAAAAACTAAGGGAGAGCTTGATAATCGTTGCATTTTAATCTTCGATATTCAACATCATTACACTATTTCTTTTCTGTCCTCTACTCTGATCTAACTGTGTATTTAGCAAGGCCTTATAAACACTAGCTTCCCCCTGAAAAAGGGAAAAACCGTTGAACATAGGTTTTAAACGTTTTTTTTTTTATTGATTTTATTACTATTATAACAAACGCATATTAAACCTAACGTACTTTTAAACATGTTCTGAAATATTCAAAATGAGACACGTGTATTTCGAATAACATTAAAAGGCAAATTGCCGGGAAAACAGCCACTTATCTTGACCTACTCGAACTTACACTCTAATCTCATGTATTAATAAGCAATATCCCTTGTTAACATATTATGCTTTTAGTCTTCATTTATTCCCCCATTAGATTTCAACAGTAGGAATACATCTCGAAAATTATGGTTTTAGGTCTTTAAACATAAATGATTTTTTTTTAGCAAACTTTTAGAATTGTTTTACATTTTAATACATGAAATTTTTTTAAGTCTTTAAATAGGTACACGAAATGTCAACCTTATTTTTTTTGCACCTGATCGTGTAGGTCAAATTTAAGTATTCCAACAATTTTAATCTGAGGTCAGAAAAAATGATAATTATTCTTCAAATGTCAACGAAATCTAGATCGAGGTTTCAATATAAGGACTCAATAAATACGAAATACTTTTTTGGTTAAAAAGATTACATGTAAGAACAGAAGTCTCGCAAGCAGTTTTTATACCGGAAAAAGTTGTAAGATCTGATTTTTATCAGGATGAAGGTTTTCAAATCTGTTTTTTAAGGGTTTACTTCCCGTTTGGGCCGATTCAAATTTAAAAAAAAAACCACCATTAAGAGTAAAAATAGGGGTTTAAGTCGAATAATCGGGCACATTTAAGTCGATTATAGTTTCAAAAGCTTATTATATACCAAGTGTATAAATAGAATCGACAAAGTAAATTTATAAATAATAATATATAAAAATACTTAATTGAATATAATTTATTCAATTTATTAATCAAAGATATCAGATGTAATATCAACACCCTTTTTAACTTCACTCCAAAGGCACAGTAACGTTACCGCGTAACGCAAAAAAATGAAACTTTTTTGCAGCTCAAACTTTTGCCATAATTTTAATTAAAATAATATAATGGATTGAGTGGGTTCTTGTGTTGTGTCTGGAGGACAGCGCCATCTATATCAATAATGTTCTTAATTCCGATACTTGCTTGCAGTGCCATCTAGTGTCGAATATAAGAAAAAAAATAAGACTATAGACATTTCTAGATGCCTTATTGTAGGTGGTTCTGTCTGGGACATTCTATTGAATATTCGGGATTAGTCTAGTAATGTCGATAGCACTATAAAGCACACACAACCACCACCTACCCTCATACGAAGGCATTTGCAGTCCGAAGGGGATGAGGACAGCGACCAAGCCAAGCGCCACTGCCCCTGACCCGCTCCCGGCCCGACCCGCGCGGGTGGCCAGAAGATTATAGCAAGACGAAGGGGGGGCAAGCGGTTCCCTACGCACGGGCCTTGCTACCCGAGCCACCCGCCACTGCCTCCACTCTCGTTACCGTCACCGACATTACAGCGCCCGCCACTACGGCGCCCACAATGAGGGTGACCAAAACACGGTACAAAAGAGACAATCCCCGCTGCTCATGACATGCTGAACCGAAGGACGTCCAGCAATACCTGACAGCGCTGGAGAAAAACGAGGGTATTCTCTGGTTCTATACTCACTCTGGGAATAGCGAAGCGTAAAGGTGGCGATACGTGGGTTTCCTAGCAACGCAATGCCGGAAATGTGGAGCAAGAGCTCAGAGACCTGGGCTATGACCTCGCGCCAGCTACCCTAGAGCGTGAGAGGAGCCCGCAGCATGTGCAAATTTCGGAGGAGGAAACCCACCTCGCAAACAACACACACTGCCCGTTATGCCAGCGCGCGCATGAAGGTCGGTCGCCGTCACCGGTGAACGCCCAGCCCATAGGGGAAAAGTCACACAGTCGGCAGCGAAGTGTGAGTGCAACAGTCACTGGCACTGCGCGATGTCGCGCAGGCTCCTTTTTACGTGAGAAACAAAGTCATCCAGAGGGACCCCCAAGATCAAGAAGACAGCTTTTTCGCAGACTGCAACGCGGTGCGAGGCGCCACTCCCGGACAAGACACCACCTCGTGGTTCGGGCATCTCACCTGGCTCGGACTCGACCGCCGAGGCGTCACCCCCCCGGCAGGATAGGTATCGAAATCGGACCGACTAAAACCACACGGTGTTGCTACTCTGCGCCTGTAAGATCCGATCGATTATGCGAATTTTAACAATTTCTTTTAAGAAGTGTTAAAGTAGATTTTGGAAATGGATGTTTTAGACATTGCATGGAACTAATTAATGTTTGAGAGTTTCATCAAAAATAAACTATTTTTATTTCAATAAAAAGATAGAATTTTGATTGAAGGGGATATGATACTTTCAGAAATAGCCACAAAAAATATGTGATCTTGTATTGTTTGATTTTTTCTTTGAGAGAGATTTAAAACCCTCTTTAAAGTATTAGTTTTCTAAGACGATTTAAAAATACGTAAGACCAGCGTAGCATTAGCATGGTCATATCTTATGCTGCCGTATAACCAAGAGCAGACCCAAAAAATGGAATGCTTATAGTCTATACTATAAGCATTCCATTTGTACACCTACAGCTTGGATCAGCATATTTAGAATTTTTAAGAGTTGAAATTAGAAACGTATCGCATTTATTAAACCTCTAAAGTAGAATAAGGTAACCGTGAAAGAGATGCTTTTCAACGAGTCACGGAACGAATTCCTGCTAAAAGCACTGAGTAGAAATCATCTTTTGCCGTAAAGCGAAATTTCTATATCTTACGTAACTTTATTAAATGATAACAGGAGATAACCGGCACCTCAGAATTAATTAATCCACTCAGAGATGCATCTAAAAGCCCCCGCTGCCCGCGCACCCCAATCCCCATTCGGGGTCCGATCCGTTTCCAGCCACTTAAACTTCCCCGCGGCGCGCTTCCAGCTTCCGTTTTAATTACAAAATTAATTCAAAATGTAATTAAAGTTTAAAAATAAGGCTGCAAACAATTGAAGTTATTTATGTTAGTTTTATGCTTTATGGCGAGTACTGGTACGTTGGAAATGCGATTTACTCAACAGTCGATTGAATATGTTGACTCCCATTGTTATGTTTTTTAACTGTGTTGGTTAACACAAATATAGCATGTTTAATTAGCAAGATATATTATATTTGGAAACACAAAAGAAATGAAAATATTTTTAAAAACACCCAAACTCGGAAAAAAATATTTGCAGAGCATACAAATATTTGGTCCAACCCCGGCATCGAACCCGAGACCACAGAACAGCAGTCGCATACTCTACCACTGCACCACAGAGGCAATAATAGTAATATTAATATGGCTTCTGGTTCTCGTAAAACGCTGACACGCCATTGATCACCCCTTTCCCCACCCAGCAGCTCGCCTTTGCCATCCCACTCACAAAACAACAAGTTAACGATCAAATAAAGTTTAAAAATCATAATTTAATCCTGTATTACTATAAATTCTTCTCCTTCGGTTGACCCTAAATCCAGAAGAAGCTTTGTACACATCAGTCATCAGTTGCGCATTATTATCTTATGTCCACTTTTTTTTTTAATCCAGCAACATGCTTAAACAAAACTTTTATTGCGAATCTTTCTCTTCATACTTTTTTCATTCAAGAGTAGGAACAACCTTCAAGGTGTAGGTGTGTCAAAAATAGCTTCAGAAGCTTGGTCCGCTTCGGCAAGGATGACTTACCTAACTTCATTTTTACTACTTGGTGACCTTTTTTAACTTTATCAAACGCTAAGGGATGAACGAACCTCTCACAGTATTTTTTAATAATGAAAAGGGAAAATGTGATTAAAGTTTACTTAAGCAAAGTGTAGGAGATGAGCTTCGAGTTAGACTGTTCCATTCGACATCACTATACAGGCAATAAAGCTCTGTTGAAAACCACTTAACAGGATGATTCGGGACCATTTACCATTCTATAAACAAACACAACCTTTCCTTATGGTAAATTTAAACCTTTTAGCAAATCAAAATCGAAGAAAAAGGAGCGGTCTGAACTGAGCTATTGGATATTATTATTTAAATAAGGTTGGTTTCTAACGCCGAATTAATGTTGAAAAATTTTTTGTAGGGGTATCTAGACATGATAAATACACTTTTAAAGTTTTATATAAGATTAAAAACAAAAAGAAAAATATTTGGAGATATGTACATGCCTGGCAGATTTATTGCTACGATTGTTATTAAACAAACATCAAGAAAATTTAAATGTGGGTATTACACAAATGCCGTCTCTGATGAAATGGAAGTTCGTCGCGGCTAGAATATTATAAAATTAGAAAATCTTGAGCGAAAGATATTTTTGGGATACATATTCTGAGAATAAATATGTTTTGTGTATTTTCTCAAATGCTACTGTTTCGTTTTGAAATATTGAAATAAATTTGGGTGATTTTAGGTGCACTCCATTAACCTTAAAATAAACCAGTGTCCCCAAAAAATCGCTTGATCGTGATTTGAAACGAAACACTTACAGATCTCCACAATCCTTGTTCAGCGCTTCTCATGTGGTCTAGTAAAGGTTGCCGGTCAGAATTAAGATTCATTTAATTTATACTAAAGAGACTTTGGGAATCGATAGATCTTATATATACCTTGTACTATGATAGGTTAAAATATTATGTATATTGGTCTACAATGTTATGTAGCGTTTTCCCCAAAATTGTTAAATATCCTTGCTTTCTGCACTTCTACGAAATTTGAAAATGGAGCGCATCTATCATATATTATTAAAAGGAAAATTAATTTAAAAATCGACCATAAAATATTAAAGAATTTACAGCAAAAAAAAAAATTTTTTTAAATATTTCACTGTCATCACTTCCCGCCTTTTTGTCTGCTTGGAGCTTAAACGTGAACATTTGGTGCTAGATATATTATGACTTTAAATGTGGTTATCTGAAGGTTTAAGCTAAGAAGGCGGTCCCTTTTCCCGGGGAAGCAATTTTTTTGAATAGTTAACAAATTTAGTATAACGAAATGCTTGTGCGAGATGACCCATGAATTATATACAGGGACATAGAGAAAATCTTAAGAATCAGTTCAGTTAATGTTCACATATATTACAAAGAACATTCTATTCATCCATTCTAAACAAGGAAGCTTTGTTGTCGTTGGATACTGTTGAAAAAGTAAACATCAAATAGTTTATAACTCTAGAAATACTTTTTAAAAGGAATTATTTAAATTTAATTCTTTAATTTGTCATTTGTGACGCTCGTGGGGTTTGCCTGGCATGGCAGCGTTTTCTTTTCCTAACTTACCGGTGAATAAACGTTGTTAAGCCTACAATCTCGATTTCTTTATTTCCAACAGATACCTCGTTTGCTTTCCAAAACGGAAAAAGAAGCCCATGCGAAATGCCATGAGATACGTCTACGTTTTGAAAATGGGAGACGAAATATGGATGGACATCTTGAAAACATCAATGTAGAGAATTGTAAGTCTGTTAAATCGAATAATACACTACAGTCGCATTGCCAAAAATTTTTCGAAGCTGTGCAGGAGAGACGATCCCAAAACCGGGCTCCGGGGAATAAGGCTGCACCACGACAATGCGTTTCACCTCTTCTCCAGAACAAAGGCGTTGTATTCAAGAATCGGTATTAAAACCCTACCATACCCACCTTACAGCCCCGACTTCGCTCCTTGTGACTTCCTACGGCGGTTTGGGGAGGAGCGGTGGCCGCCTACGAGTCAGCCATTTTTGACCTGTCGGAAAAGACTGGATTATCCAGTCTTCAAAAAGACAGGTCAGTGTTTCCAAGCCTGGTTTAGGTGGATGGAAATTTGTATATTGACCGATAACCCAAACCTTTCAGACCAGTTTTTGATGGTTTTTAGATCTATGTTGATCTCGTCAATAGCTATTGGTATATCATCAACATTAGCTTGAGCATACGTTGTAGGTCGTCAGCATACAGATGATACCCCGTTACGAAGTTCAAGAGATAAGAGATTAATAAACACAGAGAACAATAAAGGGAGAAAGTATACCGCCTTGAGGAAAAACCAGAGCCGACATCACACCAGCTCGAGGAGAGATCGTCGACACGAACGGACTGCTGGGCTCCTGAAGATAAGATGGAAAACCATTCCAGGGCTTCAGGCGAGATCTTAAGATAGGAGAGGATTGGGTATTGGGACTAATCCCACCCAAAACGCCCCACTGTAACTCCTTTTACAAACCCGGATCCACAGCAGTGACCACGAACACACCGAGTTATGACACTCGGGAAGTTTCCCAGGAAGAAATTAAACTGTCCCTTTGGGAAACCCCCAACGAAATTAATCAGAAGAAAATTGGAGGAGTTGGAAATACAGTAAATCCACTTCCTCCTTAGCAAAGCGGGAGACAAAATGAAGTAAAATAGGCATACACCCTTTTAAACAGGGAAGCACCACGGCCACAAAATATTACGGGTCCTACATGAGCTATATTTGATTTCTATAAATGTATGGCAGAATC
>CADEBD010000539.1:0-53693 GCA_902825455.1 Arctia plantaginis
TAACTAATTTACAGTTTGGAAAATCTTACGCGTACTAATATTATATTAGTTATTAATTAATAGTACGCGTACTTGTAATTTCGTTTTACAGCCGTCGTAAAATCATCAATACCAGTAACTGCTGATGATTTTTATGTTTTTATTTTACATCACATCAACAGACCTTTAATAGTCCACTGCCGGACATAGGCATCTCCTTAGAAAGGAGGTATTTTCCGTTTTCCCGAGGTTGTCCGTGAAGACGCGTCGATAATATTTTTCTGTACTAATATGACTCAAAATATTGACACAAAGTTAACAACCCCTCGCGACATTCGACATTATTATGTACGTCAAATTTCATATTGATAACTAGCTGCCCGGCCCGGCTTCGCACGGTTAGTGTACCCATTTAAATAATAAGACATTTGGTGCAATCGTTCTGATTATGCGCGAACAGTACATACATTATTTCTTTTTTAGTTAAATGTGTAGAAAGATAGATTAGGTAGGAATAATACAGTCGTGTCTGTGAAACCATGCGAAATACATCATTAGTTTAGTGTTGACATACCGACAGCAGCGCCACCTACCGGGTCCAATTATATTTTTAAATCATCCAGAAGATCATCGAAATACCCATATACAATTTCAACCCAATCGGTTTAGCCGTTTAGAAGTTATGTAAAAAAGATAAGTACGAAAGGATAATTCTTACTGCCCGTTGTCCTATTACCCTTTTTCCCGTAGGAATGAGAGCCAATTACCGTGGTAAAAACGTAACCTATGTTCATCGGGAGAATTTCTCAAATCGGTCCTAGTAGTTTTGCAGCCTATTCAATACAAACAAACAAACAAATCTTTCCTCTTTATAATATTAGTGTAGAGTTTTCTTTACAATGTGTAAATGGGACTTAAGAATGGGTATTTTGCGGTTTAAGTGTATAAATACAGATAAATGAAATTATCAAAACTGTTACAAAACATTATTTTATCTTCGTTCTAGCCTTTTCACGCGGCTCCGTCCGCGTGTATGTCAGTTTTCATAATAGTTAATCAGAATAATTTTATATTTGTAAAGCACCTCGGCAAATATTGCATTATTTCAGAACAAATTTGATTACCTTAAAAAGGTTACCTTTTAAAGGGGAACAATTTGGTCAAACATGATTCTTGAGAAACTTTTACGCGACTTACGCAACGGAGACTCTCAAAAGGAAAATTTCCCCCCGTTTTTTGCAAACAATTTCATTGATACTCCGTCCATATTGGTCGTAACCGTGATAGTATATAGCCTATGGCCTTCCTCGATAAATGGGCTATCTACCAGTAGTTCTTGGAGATTAGCGTGTTCACATAACAAAGAACAAACAAACTCTTCAGCTTTAAAATATTAGTAGTAGGTAAGTTTAACGATTTAAGTCAATGGTTAAGAAAATACCAAAATCATAATAATTAGTTATCGATTATTGTATCAAAAAATTAATCAAATACTGGATTTAGGCTAATCAATTTATCTCTGCCCTAGACTTTTATATCATTGACATGAACTTTTAGGTGCTTAATCATACTTTATCAATAATTTTGTTTGTTTTGTGTATAAAAATAAGTTTTATGTTTCAATTTAGGCCAGAAACTAGGTAGTATTTATTAATAAAATATATTTAGCCTTCCTTAGTGTATTTATTGATCGCGAAAAATCGAGATTGCTTATGAATCGCAAGTATCATTAAGACGTCGTCGGTTCAAAGTTACGTTCTCGGATTTGCATTCAGCTGTCATATGTCCGCGGTATCAAACATATATTTTATGGACTTTATGGTGTGAGGGCGGTGAGCGATTGTGGGGGCCGATAGAACACGTTGCGACATCTGTTTTCATTGAGCGAATGCACATCTTGCTGTTGGTCAATATGAACGGTAGTACCTATTATTAAACGGTGGGCTTATATTTAGTACCGCGTGAACACAAAAGATGTCACTACTATTTAATAAGTGTTTGAAGATTATAGGCACGGCATTAACACAACTTGCATGATAACAACGACTGACCTTATGCGCGTTTATAATTTACAGTTTATAATTACAGTATTTTGAGCGGCCTCTTAGTCTGATATTTTTGCAACCGGAGGCCGGAGGTTTTTGATTTGATTCCTATCTATGACGTGTGTGTTTTCCTGTAACTAATATTTTTTTTTTTGTATAAACCATTGTAGCTATTATATATATGTCTACAATGGTTTACATGTTTGTTATTGTCATTTCGAGAGCTCTGGTACCACATAACACATGTTAAATCTTAACACGACTCAACTGCACGGATGGCGTAGTGGTTTATGCGGTCGCCACGCCGCTTCCTACTGCGCTGAGTGTTGTGGGTTTGATCTCCACAAGGGACACCACTTTGTGTGATCCACAAATTATAGTTCTGAGTCTGGGTGTTCTTTGTGTCCGTTACAAGTATATTTGTAAAGTCCCCCGCGACGCAGGATATATTCCTAATACAGGAGTTGTCTTTTAAAAGAAAACAAAACAACATGGATACCAGTGTTTCCACTAAACAGTGTACAAATGTTTTATTAGGATAACTTTTGGGATGTCACTTAGTATTTCACCATTACTGAAATAATAAATTTATTAATTTGTTATTATTATGATAAATATAATAATAATAATTATATGATAAGCAGAATCATTTATTCTCTGTCTGTTTGTAGTTTATCCAGAATATGAATGTTCACAAATATATAAGCATTGGTCTATTATATTACACTAGATTGGTAATTACTACTCAAAAGCATTGCCACTGCACATCTGCCATAGTCATATACATACGTAGCAAACGTCCAGTGTTCAATGTGGCGCCAATCGAGTTGAACATAGCGACACGTGACGATAACAATCTCCAAAGGGGGTAAATGCCTACGTACCTAATAAGAGTCCAATAGTAAGAGGCCAAAAGACAATTTGTATACATAACGGATGCTTCATAGTTTTTAAAATAATTTAATTTACATATTTATTTTCTGTTACAAAAATGTGAATTAATTACAAATAATATCGGTTGTTATGGGTGAAATATCAAATGATAGTCAACATTGGCCCGCTATCGCAACTTTATGTATTTGTCTCTGTCTAATACTAGCGATGGTATTGTTCTTGCGACGCGTGTAAGTGAGACATGTGTGTTATTACTTTCTAATGATAAATAAATGATAAATGATATTTATTTCTGTAAGTAAATCTTTTCAGATATTTTTAACAAGTCGGACTTTATAGCTAGAAATGCCTAATGATTATGAAGCTACGTCGTCATAGTTCAATACTTGTTACACTTTTTCGACGTGTAGTAATGAGGTTTGCTTGTCTAGTTGTTTAACTCTTTTGTTTTAAGACTCATAACACAGTCATAACTTAATGTATATAAATATGTCTAACAGTAGTTTGATTACCATAGTAGAGGATCTGCGTAGATTGTCATTCAAATGACAAGCCATTTGATGAATAAGTTATGACTGCACGGATGGCGTAGTGGTTTAAAGTTGCCGCGCCACTTACTATTACTACTAACTGAGTGGTGTGGGTTCGATCCCCACATTGGACGACACTTTGTGTGATCCAGAAATAATCGTTCTGAATCTGGGTGTTCTTTGTGTCCTTTTCATGTATGTTTGTAAAGTCCCCCACGATATAGGATATATTCTTGTGAGGTAGTTGTCTTAAAACAAAAGAGTTAAACGACAAGCAAACCTCATTACCACACTAGTAGTTCACCCACAGGGGTGAATTGCGTCAATCTATTATTTTACTACGTTTATTATTATGTACGACCTTAAATTATTACTAATAATGATAATTCATAAATAAAAAAATAGATTTCTATTATTGAAAATTTCATATTCCAAGTTTACAAGTAACAAACACAGTGATAATTTAGCGATATTGTGATAAAAGACCTTTATGTTTCTCAAAAGATTGTCGTAATCGCTTAATTTGAGAAATATACAACCGTTTATTTACAAGTTTGGAGCAAGAGCGTTCAGGCGCTGCCTTGATGACTCAGTCAGGTCAAGTTAATTTGTCATTCGAAATCAGGATGGATCATTATAAGGTATGAACTTATGTGTAATATTAATATGTATATTGTGTAGTATATGACAGATTTGTATATGTGTATTTATTATATGATTTGTATAAAGTATACATGTAATATAAAATGTCTAAATCAACTGTAGCTAAAATGCACCTACTTCCTGTTTTCCTCTGCATCACCCAATGGTTGGACTGGTAGAGAATGCCTTAGACATTAAGTCCGCCAATGCACAAAATGTGCATGATGTGTCAACTAAATAAATAAATGTTGGATGTATCCTCCTAAATGTATCACGATCTGTCACTTCTGGATATGTGGCACTTTTTGGTTGCATTGATGAGAAACACAAACATAAATTAAATAAAAAAATAAAAAACCATCGACACACATCTTGGTTTTGAAATTTGTTGTAGTGTATAGTATTCTACTAGTTAAGCCCTTTCATTTGATGCCTATATTGAAGAAGTTGTGAAAAAATACATATGTAATCCGCCATTTTGTGGCGGCGGCCAAATTTTACCGATTTTCATCAAACGTAGCTCAGAACACTCGCGACTAATTCACCTTTCAAACAATATAAAAACAAACTCAAAACACACACAACACCCGTCGCTTTTGCTTCGGGGGTTAAAAGTGACGCGAAAAGTAGATAAAAAAAAAAGTTACATACCTTTATCGTGTCAAAATTTAAGCTCGATCGGTGGTGAACCTGTTGGGTATTTGAAGCGTACACAAATCAATTTAACACTTTTATTATAACTACAGATTAGACACAAGATACGAGTATTATAACAATAACTAATTAGCGTAGTTAGTAAGGGTAGTTGTGAAACAGTTCATGAGTATCGGGTAGGTTCTACATCTACTAAAGTTGTACAAAACGCAGCCCGAGATAATGTTTGTTTGATAAGGCGCTACGTCTTAGTGATAGGTAACAGTATACTGATGTAGAAATATTGTTAGGGTAATACAAGGTCTTTCTAGAGTATACCTGGTTCCCCAAGCTATTAGTACCCGAGACGGCGTGCGGTTTTAGTCGGTTCGAGTCCGACATGCCACCGATAGGGCGTATCCGAGGCGATTTCCGCACGGAAAAAAAAAGGGTAATACAAGGACAATGGTGCTCTAAATGATATATATTATTAAAATTACGTAACATTTGACAACCTACGTACTGATTCCGTCTATACCTGAGCTAGTGTTTGTTTTAGAATTGTCTATATTTTTATACCTTAATTCATAAGTTACGTTTCACATTATTACGTTACTACGTATAAATTAAACTAGATAAATTGTTGTAATTACTCTATTACCTAGCCTAGTTTATACTATAAAAGAACCATTAATTTGAAATGTTATTTCTTGAATGATTGAACTTGTGTAATAATAATATCTCACACATCTCACACACGGCCGTCTGATCCCAAACTAGGCAGAGCCTGTACTATGGTAACCAGACTGCTGATAAACATGCTTATATATTTCTAAATACATATATATTGTAGATAAACTACACCTTTTTTTTTCTGTGCGGAAATCCCCTCGGTTACCACTTACCGGTGGCATGTCGGACTCGAACCGACTAAAATAGTCGCCCAGACTCAGAATAAACAATCGTGCTCATCACACAATTATTTGTCCTGGGTGGGAATCGAATCCACGACCTCCGGCTTAGCAATCAGTGTCACTAACCACTAGACCAACAGGCCCGTCCATGTGATTGTGATTAAATAATAGGTAGAAATCATTATCTGGTGGCAAACATTTCCGTATTTATGAGTACTATGACTCTTATTCGGTAATCTCAAAACTTAATGAGTCAGGTTGAGAACGACTTGTTCAATCGGTACTAGTAGGTGACGGTAAGATATTAGGTATATATGTATGTGTCTAGTATTCGACAAACTGCAGCTTTTCGTATCAAATAAAACCTCTTTTCTTACTTTAAATATAATTGTCCCAAGATAACATTTACAGTGTATATTCGTAAGTAATGATTTGCGTTTATTACAATATTTTGGCGATGAGTAGTGGGTGGCAGTGAAAAAGTACTGAACAAAAAATTAAAAATATTCGCCACATAAAAATCGATTCTTGATTGTCTGTGGTTATATTGCTTTGATAGGCATGAACAATATGTATATCTAAACAATATTGGTATGTGATAAAAGATACTGGTATCACCCGCTCCTAATATAACTCACGCAGACTACCATTTAACTGCATCGGCGCACACTTAGACTTATTCTGGTGATCTGTAACACAGGTTTTACCTACCGCAGACAAAAGTCTCTCACAGAGCAATGATGTACCTAGCCTGGCTGATCTGTATTTATAAGATTTACACCCATTATACACCTATTCGATACTTTTTCTTTGTGGTAATACTGTTTTGCTAATAATATTAAATTTAATCTATGGTGATATATTTCTGGTATAGGAGGCAAGCTTTGGTTGACTGCTTTATTCTATGTTTCACTCTGGAGTTGCAGGTGTCCATGGGACGTGAAGGTGGTCACTTACCATTAGGTGAACTGCCTGCTCGTTTACCCCGTATGTAAGACTAATGACTTACTGCTGACTATATTATTCAAAGAGATGGAGGGGCTTCTCTTCTCAACAAAGAATCATTTTATATTCATTGATTGAATTTTCACTTCTTTTTGTGCGTCTTTCATTTTCCACAGGTCGTCGCCCCATCACATTTTTCAGTGAGATGTCGGAATCAAACCTGTTGTTAATGTTGTTGACTAAAATGTGGGCAATGGCTTGGGGTATGGCTTGTCTGGATTACAACTGTGGGTGTTTTGTGTTTGTTTTAACTTTTACGTTCTAATCTGAAAATGGGTCTTGAGAGACAGATGGAAGTAAAGACCAAAGATTTTCCTAATTTACGTATAACCCTTATCCTTTTTTTAGAAATGAAAGCAGTCTCAGTTACTGGATTATTCACAGGCGCCACCGAGTCTGATAATCACTCGAGCTCTCGCTGAGATTAGATGGGAGAAACAGGAATGGATAAAAAAATATTTTCATAGACAATCAAACTCATTTAATAAAAATACACAATCGTGATGTCAAAGACAGGTTTTTATAATAAAAATCTATGTCAAGCTTTTCAATGTTCTCTTCTGGAAGCTACTTTAAATAAATAATAAGTTGTGTGTATACATGTTCATATAAATGAATGCAGTTTATTATTTTTTCTTAAATATATTTCCATATGTAGTTTATAAAAACATTATTATGTATAATTAATGTCATTTATTATAATATATATTATATACAATATTATTTACTTGCTAAGTAACATTTGAAATGTTCAGGTGGGCACTTTGAGCACGACAAATTTAGGTCTAAATGTTGTACAAATCTCCACGTGGACTTTGAAGTCTTGGCTTCTGAATCAGGATTGGTACATCTGGAAAAAAATATTTTTTATTAATCTTTGTTTTCATAAAATTTGGATGGGTGTGTGCATGTCTGTTAGTACATAACGTCAGACCGTCTGAACAGATCTGTACGAATTTTGGTACACAGAGATAGAACATAGTAATAAACAGCACATAGGCATGTTATCTTTAGAAACATTAATTGACCAATTTCGACATCGACAAATGAATCCTCGGATAAAAGCTAGCAATTTACATTGTAAAATCATTTGACAGGAATTCATCATTCATCAATCAAAAATCATTTGAGGGACCATGACGAATAAAAAAGTTTTACAACTTGAAACACGTTTAACACGGGCTTCGGACCACAAACTAAATAAGAGTCTATTCTATGATAAAAAAATCACAAATATATTAATACACAATAAATAATATTTAACGCATAATTTTATTATTTGATTCGGCTGGGAGTCAAAGTTACGACCTCTGGTTCAGCCATTCTCTGTTCTTTGCAATGTGAAAATAATATATTTTTTTAACCGACACCTATGCCTGAAAATCAGTATTGTTATTCTTGTCTTTGTCCGTTTGTTCCGGCTAACCTTCGAAACACCTGGATTGATTCTAATAAGATTTTACGAGCATGCAACTGAATATATAAGGAGAACTTAGGCCATTTAGGGATTAATAGGGATTCGAGCAAAAAAATCTTTGAAATTCGGAATACAATCCGATTTTCGATATTTTCTAAATACATATACTGTGGTTGTTATACGAAATTCCATACGGACAAGTTGGGGGCTTATCATCTTATCTTACCTTCTAATTTATCACCAAAACGTCATCCGACATAATATTACATTGCCGCACGCTGATTCACGTTCTGTTCCAGACTACTCTTCACAGTCCTTGTATCTTCAACACTTCGTCGATAGCCTGTTTACAAAGCAAATATATAATTTTTACACAAAACGAATGGCATACAATAGACATAGTAGTCTTTGTTCTGAAGTCTGCAATTATTATAAAACCAACCAAAGCCAAGTGCGAGTCGGACTCGTGCATGAAGGGTTCCGTACCATTATCTATAACAACGGCAAAAAAGCCATGTCTGTTGTATGGGAGCCCCACTTAAATATGTTTACTTAATATTTTTATTTTGTTTTAGTATTTGTTGTTATAGCGGCAACATAACTACATCATCTGTGAAACTTTCAACTGACCAACTATCACGGTTAACGAGATACAGCCAGGTGACAGACTAACAGACAGAAGGGACATGCTACACAGCAGCATTAATATTGTTAGTTAAAATGGGAGACCTCCGAATTCGGTCACAGCACTTTCAGATAATAAAATGTATCGGGTATTTGGATTTTTAATCATGAACGATGATGATGAATCAATTTTTTCTTTTTCAGAAAAATGATCCACTTCTCGCAGAAGGCAACTGACGTAACCGTTAACCCCAGTGAGTCACGGTGCTGCCTGAAGATCCTGGAACAGTCGGAACGTGCAAGCAAAGCAGAGAAAAAACGTGAGGAATGGGAGCTCATACCACGTCGCACTCATCACGTTTTTTCTTGCCTCGATTCGCTTCAGTAGCTTTCAACAGAATGATGACGGATCACTCCTACGATGATAGCTGTTGAAATAAATTTAAATTAGTAACATTAAAGAAAACACTGCCTCACACAAACAATCTGATGAACAAGTTGTCGTCTGTGGTATTTCTGGACTGATACGACCTCCCAGAACAGAGCGTACTCCTTCCTCAAAGGCCGGCAACGCGCTTGTGACTCCTAAGAAGCAGACGTTAATGAGCGGCGATGGTGGTGACCGTTTGATCGCTTGCCATAAAAAATAAATAAAGAAAGTAACCGCCGTCATTTATGATAATATTGGGCTTACTATTCAACTGTGACTAATACGGGAAAAATACCCTTCCAAACAAAAAAATAATTTTCGAAATTGGTTCACACAAGTCAAGAAAATAAAGATTCCGCTTTCTTGTTGAAGTCAATTATTATAAACCTGTAAAGAATATATCCGCCATTTTATATCAGCACCAAAGATAAAACCCCTGACGACGGTAACGGTATCTAACAGGTGAGTAGTAGGTGAAAGTTTTATAACTAAGAATCATAACAGTTACCACAATATTTTGACACTGGAATGAATTTTATAACTTACCGCCGGCCTGGAACTCTTCAAAACACTAATTACCCATGAGTCGTCGGCGGTTGCATTCCTTACCGGAATAGAAATCAACGCCAGCAGTCACCAGGAGGCTGACTCCATGCATACGGGATGTCCATCCATCCAATAACTTACTCTTAATACTGTGGAACAATCAAACTTCCATAAATATAACAATATCGTATGAATTAATACAAACGTTTTGGTGAAGACTATTTGTGTTAAAAGCCAAAAGGTAAGGAAGACAAAATCATAAAATGCAATTCAAAAGTCGCTTAAACTGTGTTCAAATGCAGAGAAGTGTGTTTTTGAATTTGTGTACGACTGTAAATATCGAATAAAAGAAATATCGCAATACGCGGTGTGGGCATAGAGTGTGATCTTCTTATTTTCTTCAAGTCAAACCGTTCTCCTCGGTCTTAATATCAATTTTATTTTAAACAGTTTATAAGTTGCGATATGAAAACGCAACCCACAGTACAAGTTACTTTCGCTATTGTACGATAGTACGTCAGAAACACTACCTACATTTTAAAATATTGAAAAATTATCAATTATACATTACAATATAACCAACAATAAAAGATATTCATTTATATATTGATTTATTACATGCTGTGGAGGATTTACAGCTATGATAAACAAAATTTAAGCACTAAAAAAAACAGAATCCTCACTTATATAAAATAGAATAAAGTTAAAGTGCACAAGACAATACAGGATAGTATTAATGATATATAACTATGGGAATATGTAAGTTCTACCTACCTTCTGATTGCCGGATGCTACCACCAAGTTGTACTGGCCGTGGTGACGCGAAGACTGTCTCAGTCACGCAGGCTCACCCTCTTTATATCCGTGATCTGTGAGCGCTAAATACAACCCTCTACCTTGTTCATCTACCCGCACTTTTTGATATATTTTGGATGTATTCCTATTCGATATGTGAACAAACTTGTAAATTTATACAAATAAATAAAATTGAAATGTCTGTTTGTCATGTAAAATTAATAGGTTTTTTTCATGCTTACACGGTGATTTGCACGATACGTATGCCTAAAAAGCAGTTTAAATATTTCTTGTCTGTCTGCCTGTCTGTCTGTTTGTTCCGGGTAATCTTTAAAACGGCTATACCGATTTTGATAATATTTCACTACCAAGTAGCTGTCTATATAAGGAGTAACTTGGCTATTTTTGATCTCAGAAAAAGCCTATAAATTTTGCCTGGTCCGGGAATCGAACTCAGTAAGGTAGCGCTTTTCAAATTCCACGCGAATGAAGTCACCAGTTAGTGAAATATAAAAATGTCACATATTGTAGAATACCTACATTTAAATCTCTTATTGCCAAAACAATAAGGCAGATGCGAATTTAAACGCCCACATGACACCTACATTATAGGGGCAAGCTTATTGCCCACAATCGAGCCATATCATATTTCTACTTGAACATGCTTAGATATTTCAAAACATATACATGTTATAGATAAATAATATCCAGACAGAACAAAAATATGATAGTGCTCGTCAAACAATATTTGCCCTGGATGGGCATCGAACAAACGACCTCTGACTTATCAGTTCGTATCGCTAACTACTAGACTAATAATAATACTAATAGATGATTTTGTAAAAGAGTTACAACGTGTATTTTTACCTAAGTCTGGATACGTGTTTTAATTTTGTGACAGCCTATGGTAACCAGACTGCTGATAAACATACTTATATATTTCTAAATACACACATATTATAGATAAATTACAACCAGACACAGAACAAATGACCGTGCTCATCACACAATATTTGACCTGAGTGAATCGACCACCCGGACCTGGGGCTTAGCAGTCTTGGTTACTAACCACTAGATCACAGGCCCGTCAAAAAGGATAAAATGAAACAAATATAAAATTACTTTCACATTTTAAATATCAGTATGGACACTAACCGTGATCTCATGCAATAAAAATGCAAGTATTGTGAAATAAATATGTAATTTTCAATAAAAGTGCAGTTTGAATATCGCTAATTTCAATTTCCAATTATATTCTTACAATCTTTTTTATTGATTCTTATACAATACTGACTTTGCCTACGCCTTCGCTCGCTAAATGTTTAATTTATTTCTTGAAGCGTACACAAACCAACTTATCATTTTACCTATATTATTTTTGCCCGCGGTTCCGCCCACGTGTATGTCTCGCGTGTTACTCGCTGATAATGTAACTTTCCATTACTGTTTTTTTTTTTTAAATCGGTTTAGTGATTTAGGCGTAAAAGCTTAACAAACAAACTTACTTTCACATTTATAACACACTAGCTTTCGCCGTCGTGGGGGTACATCGATTTCTGTAGATGGTAATGTACCCTCATTTACCAGTTTTATTATCAACGGTGAGCGTAAACTTCTTATAGAATAGTAAAATAGCACAAAAATATGTTTACAGTATGATTTTAAATCATTTTCACATATGTTTTTATTAGCTAGGTATTTATTATGTATGTAACGGAATCTTCGAACGTGATTTTAGCTCACTTCAGAATGGCCGGACTTCTTCCATAACTAAAAATACGGTGGCGTCCTTTGCTTCTGAAGCGTATGTAACTTAATTATTTGTTACTTTCTTTGTCTTAATGAGAAAATATTCGTCATCAATAACACCTTAAGAGTATTTTTATTATCTTCGTATTATATTTTGATATTTATTAAAAGAGACGACTAAGGGAGCTAACTATGCAGGACAATAGCACTGCAAAGAGAAGGAAAACTTGACACAAACCCTATACCAAGCCGTCTGGCCAACGTGGTATAGTAGGCCAAAACCTCCTTTCTAAGGAGAGGCCTATGTCCAGCAGTGGACTATTAAAGGCTGTTGATGATGATGATGATTTATTAAAAAAAATTATATGTATAAAACTATATATTATGTATGTTACCTATTACTCTGTTGGATTTTTTCTTTTCTGCCATTGTAACATTTTTTAATTCAGTCTCATATTTACCTGTCCCAAAAATACACCTGCCACACAGCTTTGCAACACCCAAAGGTTTGAAGAAAAACTAACTAGACAGGCTAAAGAGTGGAAAATAATTGTCTATATCTTCAAAACGATAAATCATTTTATCATAAAAAATCGTGGGTGCTTGTAAGATATTTTATAATATATTACCTTACCAATATTCCCAATTTACCAATATCTGTCAATACAATATTTTCGCAACAGTTGAGATCTACCACGCACTCATTTTATGTATTTTAATACCCACTCTTTGAAGTTATAGAGAACTATATTCTACTTTTTAGTTCGTATATAAAAGCGTATTTTTTTACTTTTTTTAACTATAATTTATTTATTCTAACCACACTTTTGTATCTTTAATGAACATGACTTATTGCCATGCGACAATATGACTAATCTTAATATCAGTTCTAAATTATTAAGTCGTTAATTTTGTACAGAAAGTTCAATTCAATAATAAAACCGTCTTTAAAATACTCTGTAATAATTGTCCTCGTGGACAGAAAGGGTAACAAAAGCAAAATTAGTTACTTGGAAGTTCTGAAGGTGGTCAGGCTATCGGGTTAATGCTCATTCCAGAACAATCGTGAATTTTGCTGTCAACTTGAATGTGCGGTTTAATTAATATCAGCAACCTTCGATTGCATTTTAACTTGAGATATTTAAACGAATTCAAACAATAGCTAAAAAATAAGAAAATGATAAATACGCCGGTGGGCGGTAGTTCGACAACACAATAAAAATGGGAAATTTTAGCTAAAATTCACAAATATACTTAAGGTGGAACATGATAATTAGATAAATAATAAGATTGTTGTTAGAGCTGACATTTTCACGGCATAGGATTCGAATCGCTTGGAAAATGAGTCACGAATCATACCAAGTGCGGGTAGGTTAAAACTAGTTTTTCAGCGGGACGTTAGGAAATTATGGAACAGGGTGTTTTTTAAAATATAACGATTTAATAAAAGGAAACAACAAGAGTAAACAAAAATACTTACTTGCTAGTTGCAGCGTAAATTCGGTTTGTCGGACAAAGGTTTTCATTTCGATTCTGGATGGAATATAATGAAATCTGGCGGAAACGGAAAGTAATTGCCCACATCACGACCCATTTAAAAAGTTGCAATGGACGAGGTCAAGAAGATACTTTATTATTGCAAAATAAATTTGTAAACCGGTTTTTTTTCAGTTATCTCGCAAGTTATCGGAAATAAAGCATTGTAGCGAAAAATGGTAAATATAGAAGTTGTTCAGCTGATGATTTTACGTAGGTATTAAGTATTTTAGAGTTTTCTTTTTTCAATTTTAATTAATAATTTATTCCTACCTGAAAAAAGCGAAAAAAAAGAATAACAATCGTATTTCATAGTTTATTTTTTTTATTTTTGTATTAGATAGATATTTATAATGTTAACAAAATGCAAACGGTCCTCTTTTTCTAAACCAATTTGGCGACCTATTGCAAAGTTGGTAATTTGACAGTTTAGAAACTGTAAATCCTGTCGCCGGAAATAGATCTTGATGAAACCAATTGAAATCGGTAGATATTAATTAACTCGAATTAAGTTAAATTTCAATTTTTTTTAAATAAATTTTATTGTTATTAACAAAGAGCTTTTTTCATGATTCGCAATTTCGTCAATTCACAATAAAAAAGTATCTGCCTGAACTCGTCCATTCTAACTTTTTTTAATGAGTCATTTTAATAATAATAATAATCATTTATTTCAGATTGTCATCCATATCTTGTTAGAATTAATTCTCAATAATTATCTAAAATATAAAATTCTCGTGTCGCGGTATTTGTTACCCAACTCCTTCAAAACGGCTGGACCGATTTTTATGAAATTTTGATGCATATCGGGTAGGTCTGAGAATCGGCCAAAATCTATTTTTCATAACCCTAAAAGATAAGGGCAACCCTACATTTTTATTTTAAACGTACATGGTAAAACAACGTCTGTCGGGTAAGTTAGTATTAGTATATAAATAATAATAATGTACATTTATGTCAAGTCCAATATGGCCATAATTCATTACTAATTAAAAATATTCATTATTACACGTCAGTTTTTTAATCCAATTTCTGTCAATTTCATTATACATATTATGTGTCAATATTCTTAATATACTATTATTACTGCACCAGAGTCTCGTTCGTATAGAAATAATTCTCTTCCTCATTATATCATGGCAGCCATATCTCCTACCGTCTGCAAACATACCAGACGCACTACACACCATAGTAGCTTAATTAGTGACCGAAATGAATTATTGTATTGAAACTCTGACCGTGTTGACTGCTCGCCTGGGATGGTTGACCAAGAAACTACAGGTATAAAAAAGTACATCGACTGAACCAACAACTGAGCATGCTGGCACTTTATTTATTATTTTATTTTTTCCAAGTCATTATTTAAATTAGGAGTAGTGTGGTATCCAAGAAAAACAAATTTGTCTACTGTCTTCATCGCTCTGTGATATTCAAATGAAGAAGAGGTACGTTAACAGATGTATTATGTGTTTAAAGACCACTAGCTCAGTCTTATTGTCATTATCTAAGAGTCCATGTTCTCTGACATATTCCTCACATATCTGTAACAGTCTTCTCATGCCTTTGATTGTTGGACACAAAAGGACTATATCATCAGCGTAGCTAATGTTGTTAATGCATACATCACCTATATGGTAGCCAATACCAGTCTTCGTGAGTTCAACAATCATGTCATTAATATAAGGCCACACAACGACCTTTAATTAGGTGTCGTTGTGTGGAAGATGTCCGAAAATATTATTATTATTTATTAAACAAAAAAAAAGCACGTTACAGCACTATAGACCACCAAAAAGCAGATAGTCACATTTGTATCGATTCAGACGCATGTGTACCTACTAAAAGATATAAACGCGCGTTCAGAACTGATTTCAAAATGTTATGTAATCATGAATATGACATCCTATAGCAGTTTGAATATATTTCCCATCTTTTTTTATGATTGACGTGATTTTAAAAGTAGAAGTTGTATTAAAGTGACTAGTCAATCTTCAATCGCTCGTATTAACGAGCTTCTTACTTAGATCTTTACGAGATCCCCCCTAATAGAATCGCTTATTTCCCTTATTTATTTTTTAAGTTGGTAATAAAGCCAGCGTAAGCAGTATTGTATCAATCGACTCCATTTTACTATTGAGAAGATTGGTAAAAATAAAGAGAAAGAAAGGTGCGTATCACTGCGACAACTATTATAAATAATCCACGAATCGTGTCTCGCAGTTTTTGCTGAGCTTTTTCTTATGTTTAGTTCCCAAAATCTATAATTACTTATTGTGTTTTATAAGTAAAATTGAACCTCTATGATTGATTACTTACTTCGAATAGCCGTGTCATTTTTAGGTTAACTTGAACTTTGTTTTTTTCACAGTTTCGAGCGACAGTAGACTAGTCTACAGTCGCTTATAACTGTTTGTGTGAATAGTACATTGTTTTAATTACAACTCGATAATTAAAAGCGGTCACTTTAGTCTGTCTAATTAAAAATCAGACTACAGTTTCTTATGTATATCTTTTCAAAAACTGATCGGAATCGAACCGACTAAAACCACACGATGTACACTCTGAGCCTGAAATAGGCGGGATCTGCGAACAGCTATTATTACGGCATCCGGACCCCTCCTAACGCCTGCCCGCAAAAGCGCTGACTTCAACTACGGTAGAATTCGCTATTTAGACGACATCTGAAATATTTGAAAGATTTACTGACAGAAAAAAAATATCATTTTTCAAAGGCCGACAACGCGCTTACCGACGCGACACCTTAGTTGTAGACGTTCATGCGCGGCGGTAGTCGCTTTCTATCAGGTGACCCATCTGCTCGCTTGCAATTCTATCAAAAAATAAAAATGAAGAGGCCATCTAATACGAATCCTCCAACGCTGCAGTTCGGGCAGTATTCCTTCAGTAATGGTGAAGATATTTGCAACATATTTGGAGATTATTTCAATTCTAACTTTTTTGAAACGTCCGAAGGTGACTCATTATCGCTCAGCGAGTGTGACCAAACAATGTGCCACCAATATTTATACAGAGCCGTGCCAGTAGTCTTACCGTTCCACTTTGTATTTTATTCAACCGCTCAATTGATACTGGCCTGATGCCCACCTGTCCGTGTGGTGACGGATTAAGAATACGGAGTGTCACCACCACTATTCATCCCGTGGGTGTCGTAAGAGTCGACTAAGGGAGTCAACTACTCAGGAAAACATGACTGCAAAGAGAAGAAAAACTTGACAAAAACCCTATACCAACCCGTCTGGGCAGCGTGGTATAGTAGGCCAAAACCTCCTTTCTAAGGAGAGGCCTATGTCCAGCAGTGGACTATTAAAGGCTGTTGATGATGATGATGATGCCCACCATAATATGTAAGTCAGAATATATAACACACATTCATAAAAAGGACTTAAAAACTCTGGTCGAGAACTATACGAGTAGACCGATTTCAGAGTTGTCTGTGTTCGCTAAGATTTGCGAGAAAATAGTGCAGTAGCAAGTATACTCTGCACTTAAACTTGATTTAGGTGAATACCAGCACGGGTGTCTGCCTGGGCGACCTATTACTACAAACTTGGTAGTCTGCAGTCTAGTAATCGATGTAGGACATTCCATTTATTTCCCTTAGATAAAAGGCGCAAAATTGCGGACTTATCGTTCTTATTTAACAAAATGATTGGCTCCTGACACACTTCTACTTACAGTACACAAACTACAAGGAAAATTCTTAATTTATAAGGGCCAGTCGCATTCGTAACGTGTTGTCGGAATGTAGATATCGACCTGTTCACCACCAATGTCACTAAATGAAACAGATCATGTTTTAAACAGTTTTTCGATGTACAGCATAAAGTTACTTTCAATATTTACAAATATTATGTTAGTTTAGTTAAGTTATCGAAGTTATTTAGTTGTATGTGAAAACTTGTAATTGGCCATCACAAGCTATTAACATGCACACTGTCATTTCTAGCTGTAAATTTTCCAAACATAATAAAATAAAATAAAATAAACTCTGATATACAAATTGCTCCCCATTTCATTCCTATTCTCCTTTTCCAACCAGTGGTTGCTTTGGAAGATATCGCAAATCGCGATAAGGCCGCCAATTGCTTTTAATATCTGTTATACTTTCTTTGTATCATTTATGTAACTTTACGTTATAAGACTCACCCCAATGTATACAAACTGTATTATTGTTATGTTTTTTATTGTACAGTAAAGAATTATCTATCTATGTGTTTCAATTCAGTTAAAAGTTGTTATATTTAACATACGACTTTAGGTAACTATTGATATTTAAAACAAAAAAATATGATTATTACAATTAAAACAAATACAGCACATGAACTATGTTGCTTTGTATCATGGATTGTTAACCTAAGATAAGATCTTAAGATAAAGCGAAGGGTTCCAGTGAAACGTAAAACAAACAATTCACAGGTGAATTATACAAAGGCACAGGTTAAAATGAATACATCAAAATGAAATTCTACAGTAAGTGAGAAAACAACACATAAACAATTTTCGGAAACTACTTCTACTTCTCACTACTTCTTCGTATTAACTGGGACGAGAGTCTAGAGACAGTTACAAAACATTACATCATATTTAGTGACGAGAAGGTAACGAAAATCTGAGTGAAAGGACAGGCACTACGAGACTATAATATCCGAGACTTGTATTACATTTCCCAGGACATTCTGTTGCAGTGCACAGGCGAGTACATAACTGGAAGTAGGCTGTGTTTGTCGTCCATGATCTGATAGAGCGTAGTTAACGAACCCTATCAAATTAATTTAAATGTGGTTTCTCTTTATTTCCAGTAGTAACTAATTATGATAGTGAAAAATGAATCATAGTAGAAAATTAGAAAGCAGGCCTACAAAAGCAAAAGAGTGGTAGAAAGTTACTTACTGTACCTACTTGAGATGTGAACGTTGCCGTAGATGACTTGAGTGACAAGAATGAATAAATAAACACCGCATTAATAAGAGAAAATTGAAGAATATGTTAGGTAAACAAGTCTGGTTCATTACCACTCAATTTATTAAAAGAACCCTACAAAAACACAATGTGTCTGCTTTCGTATAATGTTTTCTTTCTTCACTTGAAAGCTGGGGAAGAGATGGCAAAATATTTAGGATAATATTTCCATTACGTGAGTTTTTTTCTTAGTTTCTCGAGATGATTTGGCTATCTCCATATTTGAACAAACGAATAATCCAGTTTAATCTTTCAGGGAACTCTATCTTAGTAACTAAAGTGCAATCATACTGAAAAACCACAATTTACTACCATCAAACCACTAAAACATTGTATAGTGCAATTTTTTTTTAAATGAAATATTAGTGAATCACAACACCACCTGTAGTCGGCTTCTTCATTAGTTCAAAACGTTGTTTTCTTCAAAGTTGATAACGGTAACCAAACTTTTAGAGTAGCCTAGAGAATTGAAGGATGTTAAACTACTTCAATTGCCAAGCTGCCTAAAGGCTTAAGGTTACATTGACAGGACATTGTTTGTGTTATCTCCTAGACCGTAGATTCCTCTGCTGCAATTCAAGATCCATTAGTAGGTAACATCACTCTTGGACTCTGCCATGCTAGAATACAAGATCACTAGTGAGTAACAGTAACGGTTACAGAGTTTCTGGACTCAGTTGTAGAGTTATATTCAACATACAGCTTAATTAAGTCAACATACGATATTTTTAAGTAGAGTCCAACATACAGCTTTCAACATACAACATACAGCGTAGGTAACATACGACTTTTAAAGTAGATTATGTTCATTTGCATAAATACAAACCAATCGGCAAACACCCCGGAGCTTCGACAGCCATGCATTGATCCAAGTTCCAGCCAACCTCCAACTTGATGAAATATCTTCATCATCATCTCCAATCTCCGCCAAGTTTACCCACAAGTACACCGGTAGTGTGCTGCATGCATCCAATGGCTTGCCGTAACCTGCACCAGGTCGTCGGACCACCTTGCGTGGACCGCCCCACGCTCCGTCTTCCAGTACTTCCGAAACGATTTGCTATCTCTATATTTCAACAAACGAATAATCCAGTTTTACCTTTCAGCGAGCTCTAGCTAAGACATAATAGTGTTATATTAATAAAGATCACAATTTGCTATGACATTCGACGGTACAACATTTTTTAAAATAAATAATGAACACTACACCACCTGTAGTCGGCTGCTTCGGTAGTTCAAAACTTTGTTTTTGTTCAGAGTTGATAGCGGTAACCAAAAGTATCAGAGAAGCATGACAATTGAAAGATGTTGAACTACTTCCAATTTTCAAGTTTTCCCAAAGGCTAATGGTAAGGCTAGGGTAGGATATTCTTTGTGGCATCTCCTAGACCGTAGATTTCTCTGCTGCAATACAATAAGGCTATTAGTGTGTAACACCATTTTTGGACTCCGTCATCTTGTAATACAAGATCTACTAGTGAGTAAGAACAGTGTACGGGCAGATGCACCCGCACACTCGTGTCAGGGATATTACGCAACACGTACAATTTATTAATTAGCAATAAGCAGTACACAGCAAGTTTTGTACTCGATCGGTTTGACCTAACAAGAGTGTCATTACCCGAAAAGCCCATATCCTTTAGATTTAGCTAAATACAATAAATAGTATAACAAGTTAACGATATGGCTATTATTTAAACTTTTGGTATAAGAACCTTACAGCAAAGTGGTCCTTTGAGTTTTATTGCATCACCAACAGGGCTCCTTCACGAGAGCAGAACTATATGGGTTGCAGTTATATCAAGTAAACATCTTTTAAATTATCTAGCAAACAGTGATGTCGAAAATTGAAGCTGTCATTGCCATCAGAGAAAGTTGGACGCTTTAGTCCTCTACTTACTAACAACTGTTCATGGCTAACCAACAATTCATTCCAGTACTTCCTGTACTGGAATGAATGTTGGGTTAGCCATGAACAGTGTGTAAGTACGACTTAGAGGAGTCTCCCTATTTCAAAACACAGATACTGCGAAAGTGCCGAAGAAGTTCACAAAAATGGTGAAATTAACACTTTAAGCAGTATTTACGTACAACAGCATACATAAAATAGACATCATACTGGACCAACTGCAGTCGACCACTCACAACCAGAGACTTCATTATCTCCATCATCAGGGCCGGTAGTACTGAAGTTCACAAAAGGGAGGGCAACTGGAACTTGTTAAAGGAAAAATAACCAAACAGTTAAAGTAAATTTTTAACAAAGGCCAAGGCAAAAAATAATCTTTTAATCATAACGTAAGTATTTTTTCCCAGGTACAACAAAAAATTCCTCTAATTTTCTAAAAAAACCCCTAAATGTGGAACGGTAAACCTTCAATGACCCCCCTAAATCTGAGTTTAAAAAGCAAAGGTTATGGCCATCATGGCGGCTTTCCTGACAGGGCCGGACCACAGGATCCAAAACCTTATTTAAAAAAACTTATCTACCCCAATTCTAGCTGCAAATACCAGCGGGCTAAAAGAAGTTTCAGCTTTGGGCGGACCGACCTTCCTCCATAATTTTTCCAAAGGGGGGGGGACTACCCTTGCTTGCCTCTTTTGCCCACGCTTCCACAAAACGCGACTGCCTTACGCCATTGGCCCTATCAACTTCCAAAGAAACAAACCCTTAACGGGCCACAAAAGGCCGCCTTTTCCGTTAATTTTAACATTAGGTTTAGTTTCTTTCTGCTGTTTAAAGCCAGGATGTGCCCAACCCTTTTTAGTTTTTTGGTGGGGGGGGGGGTGGGGACTGTGGTGACCGGACCTTTTTTTATTGGTTATTGTTCTTGGAGGACACCGAATAAGGGTCTTTTGTTCATAAATTATTACTAAATTTCTCCCACTTAAGGAAATACTCAGAATCATACAAAAATTAATACCAATTTTTTTTAGCAATCACGGCAAAAAACAAAAACAAAACCAAAAGGGTTGAAACTAAAATCAAGAAAAAACCAAAAAAAAAAAAATCAGAAAGGGGCCAAAGGGCTTGCACAAAAAAAAAGGCAAAGGGGAGTGGGAAGGTAAACTTATTGTTTTAAAAAACCTACTTGGGGAATGTGGGAAAGGTTGGCCGGTAGTCCAAACTCAACCCTTCAAAAACTTTTCCTTCTTTCATAAAATTTCCAAATTGTTGAAAATCGTGCTTCCATGTAGACTCTAAAACAAGTTCCAGTTAAAGATTCAAAAAAAAAAACACCCACAAAAAAAGTAAACAAAATCTCTGTTTTGTCAAAAAAATTAGTAAAACCAAATAAATTTAACAAAAAAAAAAAATCAAAAACCAAAAACCCCATACAAAAAATCTATGAATATGGGGCCTTTGTGACCCGATTCACAAAAACCGCCCCGTTTTCCAAACGGGGGTTGGAGCATTATGGGAGAAAGAAAAAAGGGGCAAAAAAAAACTCAATGGCCCCCACCTCTTTTTTTTGCAATTCAAACAAAGTAGATACCACAATGGGCAACTATTTAAAAAAATATTACCCACCAAACATTGTTTTTGATGGTGGTGTTAGTATGTCCGTTATTAAGGGGACTAAAAAAGGTGAAAAAAAGTACAACATGAAGAGAAAAAAAACTAGAGAAAGGGGCCCTAGGGATGCGGGACAAAAAAACAAGTTTTTATTTTATTCTGGGTATTTTATGGCATGTTTTACCATCAACATTTTTTGTTCAAAAAAAACAAAACTAATCTTCTTTTGTTGGGAAACATTTATATTTACATTTTCATAAAAAAATATTGACTTTGCCAACTGTGTCATTACATTTATTTCTTTAAACAAATTTTCTGCCTTGCAATGAACAAAGGGGGAATTTGGGGCCCTAAAATTATAAAAGTTGGCTCGAATCCCCTCTTCTTTTTTTGCCAGTGTCGGGGACTTGAAGTTAAAACAAGGCATAAATAAAATAAAAAAAACAACCCACAGGCATTTAAAAAAAGGGGGAAAATTTTCACAAATATGTTTAGTTGGTGCAAACGACGGCGCAACAAACAAACGATCCTTGGGGGGCCAATTGATCATTCTTACGTAAAAAAAAACTTAACAAATTTTCTGCCAGATTTCCAGAATCAGATTCCAGAGGATTGGAAATTTATTAAAAAAAAGGGAAAAACGCTACAAGAAAAAACTTTCCTTGTTGAACAATTGTTCAGTATTTTGTGGGGGGGGGGTCTGGTGTTCCTTGTCAAAAATCGTTTCTTTTCTCCCCTCAGGTTGGGGGGAAAGGGCTGGCGAAAAGAGGGCAAGGTTAAATATAAATTTAGGAATAATTATTTCCCCCCACATTATGTTGGGAGAAATTAAATACTCCCGCATTCCATAAGGAGTTTGCCTGGGGACTCAACCTAACCAAGGGAAGGGATCTTTTTTTCATTTCCTTTTTTTTCCCGGAAAAAAAAAAACAAAACAAATTTCTAATTTCCTCGATATTTCAACAAAACGAATAAAATTTCCCCAGGTTTTGACCTTTTCAAAGCCGACACTCTTAAGCTTTAGACATAAAAAGGATTATAAAATTAAAGATCACAACAAATTTTTTTGCTATTTTGGGTAACATTCTACAGGAACAAACATTTTTTTTAAAAAACAAAAACAAGTTAAAAACCCCCACTACAACACCTGTAGTCGGTTGCTTCAGTAGTTTCAAACAAAAAACGTTGTTTTTTTTTTCAAGAGGTTGGGGATAGCGGGAAACCAAAAAAGCTTAAGAAAAAAAGCATGAAAAATTTGAAAAAAGATGTTTGAAAACTTACTTTAACTTTTTCAAAAGCTTCCCCAAAAGGGGGCTAAAGGGTTACATTCATAGGAATTTCTTTTGTTTGGGGGCATTTTTTTCACCTTTTAGGGGGGACCGTAGGATTTTTTCCTTTCGCTGCATATTAAAGGCTAATTTTAAGGGGGGTTAAACAACCATTTTTTTGGGAAAAAAGGGGGAAAACTTCCGTTTTCATTCTTGGGGGAATTTACACCAAAGATCTTAACTAGTGGAGTAAAAGGACAACAGGTACGTGGGCCAATTCAACCCCCGGCCACACCTTTCGTCTGGTTCAAACATATTTTACGCCAAAAAAACAAGTACAATTTTTATTAAAAATTAGCAATTAACAAAAGCAAGTACCACAGCAAGCTTCGTTAAAACTCGATCGGTTGAACACTAAAACAAGGGGAGTGGGTCATTAAAACCCGAAAAAAAAAAACCCATATCCTTTTTAGGGATTTTAAGCTTTAAATAAACCCAATAAAAATTAGTTTATAACAAAAGTTAAACTTATTCTATTATTTAAAAAAAAAAAACTTTTTTGGGTTTATAAAAGGGGAAAAAAAACCTTACAGGCAAAAAGTAGGGGTTTCCTTGAGTTTAAAATCTAGCGCGGCGGTTTGGAAAAACCAAGTGGAATAATTTCCGGCATTATGTGGCAATTTCACCAAAAACAAGGGGGCCCGAAGAAGCAGAACTTCAGGGCCCTTGGCCCAGTTATTATCCAAAAAAGGTAAAACATTTCTTTTATAGTTATTAGCAAAAAACAGGGGATGTCGAAAAAATTTGACAAAAAGCTGGGGTTCATTTGGCCATCAGAGACAAGTTGGGACGGGCTTTAGAGGAGTACCTGGGAATGTAAATGTTGGGTTAGCCCACGAAAAAAAAAACACAGGTTGTGTAGGTACGAACTTAAGGAGGGAGGGTTCTTATTTTTCAAAAAAAAACCCCCCCCCCAACAGATAAACTCTTGCGAAAAAAGTTGGCCCAAAAGAAGTTTCACCACAAAACTACAACCCAATGGTTTGGGAAAAAATTTTAACCACTTTTAGGCCAGTATTTTTTACCGTACAACCAGCATTACATGAAAAAAATATACGCCGTTTGTTTTACTGACCCAACTGCCCAATGTCGGAAAACCCCCCAAGACACAAAACCCCCAGGGGGAATTCAAATGATCCTCCAAATTTTCATTCAAAGGCGGGAGTTTTACTTAACTCGGCTGTTTTTTAAACAAGTCAGTTAACTTTCCTTGTGAAACTTAAACTAGTCACCAAGGGTAACAGTCACTGACTTTGTTAAGGGAAAAAAAAAAAACAGTTATTGTTACAAATTTTTTAAAAAGCAAAGGGGGCAAAATTTATATTAGTTTCATAAGTAAAATTATTTTCCCAATGAAAAAAAAAGGGGGGGGTCTTCAAATCTAAACCCTAATGTTGGGGGGGACGGGTACCCCTCAATGGGACCCCTAGGTCTGAGTAAAAAAACAGGGGTTTAATTTGTCAGGCTATTTTACCAAGAATTTTTCTAGTGGAAGCACTTTTTCCCCTCCTGTAGGGGGGGAGGTACAAAAGTAGACTTTAGAAGAGGGAAATCAAAAAAAGGTTAGGAATTATGGAAAAATTTAAAATTATATAACAATTTACTATTGGGTGTTGTGGGCTTTCCATTTCCATTGGGAGTAAGTCAAAAATCCCCCAAAAAAAAAAACTTCTCAACAACAAAACTTGGGGAATGGCAAAGGCTGCAAGGTTTAGACCACGTAAAAATTTACAAAAATTTTTCGTTTAACGGGTATGGGGGGGGGCCATCAGCGCTTTCAGGGACAACAGCCGGACCCACCAGGATCCACCAATTTTTAAGAAACTTACCTACACCCCCACCCCCAATCTAGCTGCAATAAACCAGCGGTGCTGATAGAAGTTTCAGCCTCTGGACGTACCGACCTTCCTCTCTAGTTTCCAAGGGGGGACTACCTTGCTTGCTATGGCCCCCACGCCCAAAAACGCCAAACTGCCTTTTACGCCCCCCAATTACTATTCACTTCCAAAGAAAAACCCTACGGCCAGCCGGCCCTTTTTCCGTTAATTTTACTCGTTTTAGGTCTTCTGTGTCTAGCAGATTGTGCCCCAAACCCCTTTAGGTTTTTTGTCTGTACTGGTGGTGAGGTGAACCTTTTTATTGGTATTTGTCTGGAGAAAACCGATCAAGGTGTCCTTTTAAGTTCATTAAATTATACAAATCTCACTTAAGAAAACTTCAGATCATAAAATTTATACATTTTTTTATTAGCAAATTAAGCAAAAAAAAAACCAAAGGTTGAACCCAAAAATGCAGGGCAAAACCCAAACAAATAAGAAAGCCAAGGGCTGCCAAAAGCAAAAAAAAAAAAAACAGGAAGTGGGAGGTAACTTACTGTAACCTACTTGGGATGTGAAAAAAAAATAACGTTTGGGCCCGTAAGTCGGACTTGAGTTAAACAAAGGCACAAAAAAATACAAAATAAACAACCTCTATTAAAAAATGAGGGAAGGGAAAAATTCAGGGGGAAATCTATTGGGTTTAAGTTGCAAAAAAACGGGACCGCAAACAACACAACATCTTAGGGCGAAAACTTGAATCAATTATCTCACGGTGAAAATAACTAAACATTTTTGAAGATCCATTACCATACCAAATTTTTTAAAAAGAAAACGCTACAGGAAACAAAAAAAACTAGGTTTCTTTTCCCTGAGACAATGTTCAGTATTGTGTCTGTTTTCCTGTAGGTCTTTCTTCCCTCAGTTGGAAGCTGGGCGAAGAGGCAGGTAATATAATTAGGATAATATTCACATTATGTGAGATTTAAATAGGTCGCAATTCATAAGGAGGTTTGGACTGACTCACCACCAGGCAGATCTTTTCATTTCTTATTTCCCGAAACAAGTTCTATCTCTATATTTCAACAAACGATAATCCAGTTAATCCTTCAGCGAAACTCTAGCTTAGAAATAAAAAGCGTTTATAAGAATAAGATCACAATTTGCTGTGACCATTCTAAAAGTTACAACATTTTTTTAAACAACAACAGAAACACTACACCACCTGTAAGGGGCGGTTGCTTCAGTAGTTCAAACGTTGTTTTTTTCTTCAGAGTGATCGCGGTAACCAAAAGCTTAATGAAAAAGCATGAAAATTTGAAAGATTGTTGAACAATTCTAATTGTTCAAGCTTCCCAAAGGCTAAGGGTATATTCATAGGATATTCTTTCGTGGCATCTCCTAGACCGTAGATTTCTCTGCTGCCCAATACAAGTCCATTAGGGGGGGAACATAATTCTTGGACGCCATCATGTTGTAATACAAGATCTATTAGTGAGTAAGAACAGGTACGGCAATGCACCCGCCACCTAGTGTCAGCATATTACGCCAACACTTTTTTTTTAAAAAAAACCTACAGTTTATTCATAGCAATGAAGCAGTTACACAGCCAGTTTTTACCTCGATCGGTTGACCTAACAAGAGTGTCATTAACCCGAACCCATCCCTCTTAGGTTGAGCTAAATGCAATAAATAGTAATAAATGAACCTAAGCGAATGTCTCTATGAAAATTTTGAACATAAAAAAATACACCTTAGTTAGTTTATTATCATTGTTAGATTTCGGACCTATAATTTTCCAATAACATCAATAGCTTAATAGTCTATGCTAAAACTTAGGCGTCGCCTTGGAAAGGAGGTTTCGGCCTACTACACCCACTGCCAGACGGGCTCGTACAGGGTTTGTCAAGGTTTCTTTCTTAGCAGTGCAGTTGTTCCTGCGCGTTCGGCTCCCTTAGTCGGTTGTATATTTTCATACTTTAATTATACATAATATATAAAATGTAGGTATTTTAATTCAAAATTAGTTTATCTTCAAATTATTATATCAAGTTCACGAGGCAGACTATGTCTCAAAAGTAAAGAAATAAAGCGCAATGCGGTGCTTAGCTATTAGTTACGGACATAACGAGAGGTAATATTTTTTAAGTTTTATATTTGGATGGACTGGTTTCACAAAAATCTGAAAGGCATTTAATTGAGGTAAAAACGTACCATACAACGTTTACCGAAGTAGTACGTGATCTTCGGAACCCACTAGTTTCCTCTTTTGGGCTAGACGAGTTATGCACAACTCTTGGTTGCTATTTTTGTGAAATTTTTAAATGTTTAACTTAAGCTTAAGGTGGCAGTAACTACAAATTTTAATAGTTTACAGTAATCGTTTTTTACGCCTTGTTTTGTTTTTCTATCAATAAGTAATTTATAGCAACCTTATCTGCAAATTGTATATTCTATTCAAATCTGTAGGAAAGGGAGTCCATAGAAACCCAAACCGTACTCGATGCTTGCATCAGTCAAGGCATAATTACGTTACATTAACGAAGGACGAACAACGGAACAATGGAACGAAGTTTATTACAAACAGTTCTTACGTGTTGGCCCATGTTTGTGACTCGCTTTAAAGTTAAGCATCGACATTGTAGCATATAGTTATGCATACATTCGTACGTATGGCCCTTTCAGAAATTGATAATTCTTTATGTTTATGATAAGGGAAGGTATATCATACACTTATTTTATTCAATTTATTATGATGCCATTATCATGGGCCCATTGGCGTAGTGGTTTGTGTAACGGACTGCTATTCCACGGGTCGGGGGTTCGTTTCCCCGCTCAAGTCAAACATTTGTGTGCTAAACATTTAATGTTTGATTTGGTCTGTGTTTCTATGTATAATAAGTATTTATTTACAAAAAAAAAGTAATTTTGTATTAATACAGTTGTCTAGTACCCATAGTACAAGCTCTGCTTAGTTTTGGGACTAGACGGGGTTGTGTGAATGTGGTACAATATTATATATTATTATTTTTATTGAAATCATTTTTTGCTGGCTTCTTTAACGACATTGAGTTTTCATGGCTAAAGACCAACATTGTCATCGGCAAAACACGAATGCCTTACATTTTTTTCATGCATTAGACATGCTATTGATGTGTATTATAAAACCCAACGGGCCATAAACAGATCTAGAAGGAACACCGAATATTATCGCGCCTTGTACACTCTCGTTAAGGGTGTCACATCACATCACATCAACAGCCTTTAATAGTCCTCTGCATATAGGCCTCTCCTTAGAAAGGAGGGTTTTTGGGCCCACCTTTTCCACGCTGGCCAGACGTTAGGGGTGTGCTGAAGCATAATTATGTGAGTTACTTACTTGTTAAATTTTTTAGTGTTCATGAGAAAATAATCATTATTAATGCCTAAAAGGGGGAGAAAATAAATAAAATTTTGCAAAACTAAAAAAACCCGTTTTTTTAACTAGACAAGTAAAAATAATTTTCTATAACTTCAAAAAGAAAAAATATTTTATCGTAAATGGAGTGGGATTTATAATAAGATGTTTATAATATCAATAACATCTGTCCATAAATATTTTTACAACTCTTAAAATCTAAATGACACCCACCCGCTCATACATTTTTAACATAAAGAGGATTTTTCTTTTGAACTTACCTATAGAAAAATTTGTACTTTTTAGTTCATCTAGTTACAAAAGCGTGTTTTTTAGTGTTTATTTATCAATATATTGATAGTATTTTAAGAAATTGTGAAAAAATTGTGAAAACAAGTATTCGTAACCATGATTTGTAAAAAACAAAATTTTGCCTTTACTTTATAAAGTAAAAATAGCTTTTGCGGCGGCTTCGCTCTCTCTGGTGCACATCTCGAGGGAACAGTTCCCGAAGAATGTAATGTGGAACACACATTTTTTATGCAAAATTTCGGGATAATCAGTAGTTAAGGCGTGAACGCGTGACGAAAAAACAAACAATCTCACAATCGCATTATTAATGTTCGTTAGGATAATTTACGTTTTACTATTTTTTGCCAACACTTTTGTGTTGGCAAAAAATAGTAAAACGTAAATTAATATAAATAATAATAACATTTTTAAAGTCACCGCAAAGTTTAAAAAGAACCGTGATTCATTCCTCCTAAAACACAGAAAGAAGATATAACAAAGAAAAACAAGACATGTGTAATACACTTTTAATTATATGTATAATGCAGGTGGTTCAGAATGAGAATGTTATGTACCAGTGAGGGACTCATCAGTCAGTTCGAACCCTGAACTCTCCGAGGTCTGTAAATTCGGGCCAAACGTTTCAGCCCTTTAAAGATCTTTCTGCAATATTTAAATAGTTCTGAAAATAAGACTTACCTTTGAACCTCTGCTTACACGTGGCTCGTCTTTTGGCTTTAGCACCTGCATGGGTGTCGTATACGGACTACTCAAAAATATGACTGTCTAGATTCAAATTGTATTAATCTGGTAGAGATTGAATAAATGTATTATATCAAAGTACAATATTTGTTCTGAAAAACTAAGAACAGGAAAATAATCTATATTTAAAAACGAGAATTTAATCAAATTATTTCATTTTTATTTTGTTTTAAGAGCGAGGTCGGCTAGGGGTCCGGAGGCGCTCCTAACGTGAGTCGTCTCTTTGGATGCTGGCGTGTCAATAAATTAAGTCTACCGAATTGAAATAAAAGGGTTCGCGGGCGCCGTTGGTACTTCCGCAAGGCGCGTCCGAATTCCCTGACCGTTTCAAGAATGATGGCGAACATCACTTTGATAATTGTTATTGAAATTGGAGTCTGCGCACTGATGATACACCCACTGCGTCTTCAAGCACCAAGCGCAATACAATTTTCAAATGCCGGAGGATCGCCACAAGGATTTTGAAACGTTTAATTTGGAGCACAGGTATGTACTTAGCACCTACTTGTTTTTATAAATAGATTTATTGAACTTAATTACAACTTAAATAGGTCTACAGGAGTAGGTTGTTATAATAAATCTTCCTAATTGTTGGCTTAGTCATATTTCAGATGAAATGATGCTGGATCATAAATAATTCATAATATGGGCACTATGAGCATCAAGCACGTTACACTTGTTAATAGTCCACTGCTGAACGTAGGACTTTCCTTAGAAAATAGGTTTTAGCCTACTATGTCACACTCTACACAGATGGGTTGGTATAGGTTTTGGGTCAGGTTTTCCTTCTCTTTGCAGTACTGCCTGCGTAGTTTTGCTCCCATAGTTGACTCTTACGACACCCACGGGATGAATACGGGTGTTGATACTCCGTATTCTTAATCCGTCACCAAGCTGTAGAATGTGATGATGATGTACACTAACGTTTTCTTAAGCTGTACAGTGTTCATGGGCGGTGCTAGTCAATTACCATCGTGTGTCTACCTACCGTCTCCTCGTTTTCCCCCTATAGCTCAAAATATTAAAACGTTAATTTCAAAGTACTCGAAACTTAATAGGATTCACATTATTGCTTCATCAAATAACCCACAATTCTCAACTATAAAAAAAAACACGCGGTAGCGTGTCCAGCCAATTTGAGAACCATTTCGAGCTACTTCTGACCCCCTCACAACTCGAAAACTATTTAACCTACATCTGCACATTTATAAAAGCCCCTTAGCTTGTCTAGATTCCAAAATGTTCTAAATTTTGCTCAAACAGTTATTGATATAGTAACGTTTAGAAACCGGCAATTTTATGACTGACTCACTCACTGACTTATAGATCAAAAACCTAACCAAATTCCAATCTTGTCTCTAGAAGTGCATATACAAAAAAAAATTTAAAACTTAAAATTATTGATATTAGTATCAAAAAAGTTTAAAAGTTTAAGTTAAAATACGTGAATACCTTTTTTTTTTGATCCTTGAAGCCTGTGGCAGGTGGTTTAAACTTACAAATACTATATTCAATAACTTCTTCTGCATATATCCCCAAAAGGAAAAAAAAAGGGAGGGGTAATTTAATATTCGCAAAGTGCATGAAAACGTTATTAGCGCCATGGGTTAGGTACCTATCTCCGTTGCGTTGGGTCGCGCCCCGCTCGTTTATCTATGGGAATTTTTAATTCTTTTCCCCTAAAGCGAGAACTTTTCGAATTATTAAGAAAAAGTAATTTTATTAGACAGCAGTTGAATCGTGTAAAAATGTGTGTACAGTCAAAAACAGCTGTGCTTATCGAATCGACTCTTTAAATTAACCGCTAAAATTCAAAACGACGCCGCTTAAGGAAATATACAGACCGCCCAAAGAGATAACAAAACCTTTCCTACAACAGATGAAAACAGACCTACAAGGTCCACGCAATAAACCTAAAAAAGGGCAGAATGAATGGTTTACTCTAGGAGATCAAAGCCACCTAGAAAGGTTACTGCACGGATGGCGTAGTGGTTTAAGCGGTCGCCACCCGCTTTCCCACTACGCCGAGTGTTGTGGGTTTTAAAACCCCCATGGGGGCGACTCTTTGTGTGATCCACAAATTGTTGTTCGAGTCGGGTGTTCTTTGTGTCCCCTTTCATGTATGTTTTTTAAAGTCCCCCGCGACACAGGTTTATTTCCCAATGCGGAGTTGTCTTTTTAAAAAAAAAGAAAAAAGAAAAAAAAAAAAAGAAAAGAAAAAGAAGGTGAGAAAGCCCAGAAAAGGCTTGTATGATGTGTAGTACGGAAGTAGGTACAGCCAGGCACATACTGGACAGATTGTAAGGCCTACTCGTATAAGATATGGGTCATTTACTCACGTCGCCATGATAGGGTATTACAAATCATACGCGAAGCTATAAATAATCACTGGCGATAGCGAAGAACGGGATAACAACATACATAAGGACTAACATTACCTATTATAAAAACCGCCTGTGACTATTAGTGGACACTATGAAAATTTATTAGAGACTTAATTTTTATTGTGCTAATATAAGCTGACATAGACCAGTAGTACTTACTGTGCAATGGGCTTGGCAGCGACTTCAAACGACTAGAAGGGACTATTGATATTATAATGTTACCTGTTTTATTGAAGGATTTTTATTATAGTTTTTTTTTACCTAGTTTTGTATTTTTTACTTATTAATTTTTTGTGCTCTTTGTCAGTATTGTTTGAAGTCGGTTCAACTTTTTTTAAAAGGTTTATTCCCCGCTGATTTTGATTTGAGTCTCGCTTATTTTATTTTGAAAGTAACAATATTAGTTTTTATTGTGGCGTGTGTATGTGTGAAACTAGGTTTCTTACTTGTGTGTTAATTATATTGATTTTTCGATATTAAAATTCATAATTCCGCGAGTAACCTTTACAGCTGCGGAGTATAAATGACATGGTCCTCCGCTTTGTGAGAAATTTAATAGCCATAAGTTTCAAAGTTCAAGTATACAATAATGAAAATGTCTATAATACCATTTTTTTTCGAATTGTGGTACTATTCAGAATAGTTTAATTTGTGCCTACAGAATTTATCATAATACGAATACCACTAGATTCACTAATAATACCTAATGTCATATTAAAATGCATACGAATTAGTGTTCACAACCAGTCCATAATATTCTTTGTTTGGTGTTTTAAACCGTGGGTAGTAATCTTTGAAAAGGATTCTGTATAATTTATTTAAGTTAAGGGGAAGCTTTTTGCATTCGATTGAATACACAGGTAAAAGAATACTCATAAGAAGCCTTAGAGGTAGGGGGGCGATTTCTGTTTGTCTAAACGCAGGCCGTAAGCAAGACACGATTCCCTCAAGACTGAAAAACAAATTGTCTATTGTCACGCCTACTACATACTTACAGAAAGCTACGGATTGGGTGTATTGGGTACCACCAGTGCAGTAGGGACTTTTCCCTACCCGGGCCCCCGACCGACCCTCCAGACCATTAATTGCCCTTAGCTAAAACGCGATAACGGAAAAATATTACGGACGCCGCCGAAACTTAGCGAATGACAATCGGGATGAAACCTGTTGCTTGCGTCGTATTGGTGTAAACTGAATAAAATATAATACCACCACATATGTATACAAATAAAAGCTTTTTTAGGATTTAGTATATAAAATATATATCCGTATAATGACGGATTAAAAATACGCATTATCACCACCGCTGTGTCATTCCATGGTTTGTTGGAGCCTACTAAGGGAGCAAAACTCTGCAGGACAACATCACTGCAAACAGAAGGAAAACTTGAAACAAACCCTACATTAATTCATCTGGTCAACGTGATATAATAGGCCAAAAACCTCCTTTCTGAAGAGGTGCTTATTACTAGCAGTGTATTGTTAAAGGCTAGTTGATGATATATAGATATATACTACTAATAGCGGAATGAGAATAACAGTAAAAAAAATATAGATAATAACATAACAAGAGCGGTTTCTATTAGGACAACCACGCCATCTACAGAAGCCACAAGTAGGTAACAATACATCAACTTTTGTGAGAAGTGACAATTTACAAACATACAACTAAAACACCTACGAGTACATTGTGGTAACTAGGTGCTCAGACACTATTTTTTTAATTGCATTGAATCAAACGTACAGCAAATGCCTTTTAAGCATCCGTGGGTTTGACAAGAATAGTGTCATTTTTGATCCAAACTTATTTAATATGGTATTTGCGGGGGCATCTGTTTTTGTAATATAATTGGAGATGTACGTTAATGTAAAATATTATGTGATGTACCTGAGATACCGATCTCGTTAGATCATATATTTTAAGTCAAGCAGTAAGCACTTAACACGTTATTACGTAGCTGATGGTAACTTTAATATTATATTTTTGGGCCGGCCACTTTCTTGACTACGAGCATGTCTTTTTTTTTAATCTTGTTTTCTCTTCATTGTCTTTTTACCTTTAGTCCTTAATAACGGACATACTAGCACACATCAAAACAATGTTGTGGTATATTTAATAGTGCCGTTGTATCTATCTGTGAATGGCTTAAGGGTGGCCATGAGTTTGTTTGCCCTTTCTTCTCATAAGGCTCAACCCCTTGGAAACGGGCGGTTGTAGATCGGCACAGGCATATCATAGATTTTGCAATGGTTTGATTTTTGTTAAAATTTAATTGCTTACTATTTGACAAAACAGATATTGTTGCTTTTGTGTGTGTTGATCATATGACTTAGAGTCTACATAATAACGATTTGAAACAATTTTTAAAAAATTTTATGAATTAAAGAGAGTTTGAGTTTTGAGTTTTTTTTTTTGAGTTTTGACCCCTCACCCCTAGAAGTTTTAAATTTTGCTACACAAATTTAAAACTTCAAAAATACTACTGTGTAATACTCGTAGGACTGAAACTCTACTATTTGTCGCGATAATCGACACACACACGGCAAAGCCGCGGGAAAAGCCTTGTAGAAAATAAATAGACTAATTATGGGCGAACTTTTTTAGTGTAGTAGTAGGCCAAAACCTCCTTTTAAAGGAGGGGCCTATGTCAGCAGTGGACTAGTACCTGCTGTTGATGATTGATAGGCGGGCTCTTTTAAGTAAGCGTTGTTTGAGAACAAAACAATGAAATAAGAAAAATACCTTCTATTGTTTTCCAAATTTATTTCTATAAAACTTATAAGTCATTGGACAGTAAGTTTTTGCTAATGTTGCATAGAGTGAGTTTTTTTTAATAGGAATGTTTTTCGTATAACTATCCCATATTTGGTAGGTGTATATCACTTTATGTTTCCATTTATCCAATGTTCCCGGTCGGAAGTAATCTTGCCTAGAACGAAACGGTATTGGGAAAAAGTTTTCGGTAGACAGACGCCTAATCTGCAATTATAATATTTTTCCTTTAAATTACTAATACATACATCCCGTGGGTGTCGTGAGAGTCGACTAAGGGAGCAAACTACGCAGGACAACATCTCTGGATAGAAAAGGAAAACCTGAGACAAACGCTACACCAATCCGTCTGGCCATATAAGACAGATAGTACGAGTAAAGTATAAGAAACTCATTTCACAAAAATTTCAAATTCGATTATTCTCAAATTACGTCCACAGGGCGAAAATTAGCTTTTTATACGTATATGTACTTATATAAAAAAACTAGCTTTGGCCCGGTTTTTATGTAAAAACAAGTGATAATAATTTGTTTACCTTGGCAATTAGTCGCGTTCAGGAATAATATATCAGTTACTCCGCACCACACATTTTAAGAAAATTGCTTCATTACAAAACCATTGTCAAAACGATACAAGAAACTCCCCCTCCATCATTGCCAAATTGTTTGCAATTACACTGAAATATATATTCAAAATGCATTGGTAATCTAAATACGAGTACAAGTAAGAAAAGTTAAAACAGTTGAATACTAACTATATAAAAGTATCAAAATATCGTAATGAATGGTGTCTGAGCATTGGATTATAATATAATAAAAAAAACTAATAAAATATTTGGATGTACTCGTATCTTACGAGATTGTCGATATGTGGAATATGGATTCGGAGATCCTCAACCAACGCTTCAATAGGCTCACGTTAGATGATTTGATCAAGGGTCTGCTCGTCTGCTCCCTCTAACAAAAAAAAAAGGGTTTGAACCATTTGAATGCAAAAGGTACTAAGTTCTACTGGATACGACCCATATAGTGAGGAGGTTCCCGACTTTGGGAGCCCTAACCACCGATGTCTTGTACCCGTTGTCGGTGATCAACTATTTTTTATATTTCTCAATATGTTATGAGAATAATAGTAATGTCTCATTATATAACAAATGATCATTTTCATCGCACAATTCTTTGGGGATTCGTTTAAATCCAACCTACGACCTTTAGCAGACAGGATATTAAAAACGTACCCTAAGTTACAAGTGAATTATTGAGGATACTCGTGCTACAATCAACCTGAAGCTTTTGAGTTTCACACATGGAGACCCCATTGCTGAACTCTCATCTGCCAGCACTACCCTCTCTCAGTCACCTCGATTTATCACTTTCCAAAAAGGACTAGTTCTAATATCTCAGGGACTTACTTTAAAGCGACATGGGCCATTGCCCTACCATTAAAATTGCCCGAGAAACAAAACATGTCAGACGACATCGTAGCTGGACTTTCGTTCACAACCCAGTTACTCAAAAAGTCCTTCGAATTTACGAGCCACTATCACATCCATCGACAAATATATCCCACTGTACTTATACAAAGTAAGAAATTTGAGAATATCGGCCAAATCTATATTTAGATCTTCAAAACTTAGAGGTTTCTTCCTAAACTTTCCATCTAAAGGTGTTTTCTTCGGCGTAATTTTCGAGGTGAATTCTTAAAACACTTGTGTTGTTCAATGAAAGTAACTTTTTGATTATAGCGTTCTCTGGATTCATGGGCGATGTGGATAGTACAACGATTTGTCGTTCAGGATTCGCTCTGGCGGCCGATTCAACGGAACACGCTTTACGCAATGTCAGTCCACTGCAAGAGGAGTCTATAAAAAATATAGAATTGACTGGAAACGTTGTAAATGCAGTAACTTCTGGTAATGAACTATTTTTTCTTAAATAATGACATCGATAGTCTTGACTTTCCTCTGAATTCCCAAACATAATATTTGATGCCATTACTACCTCTTGCGTCTGAGAAACAGGTCGTTGATGTTGTAATATAATATATATGAACACATACATGACGACAACAATTAATATTCGTCTATATACAATAAACATTCTCAGGAACCACATTGAAAATAATTTGTTAACAGCGTTGGAAGCAGTAATCGTACGCATGAAGTATGACAGTTTAATGTACTGCTACTACATACGAGTTGTAGACTGCGATTCTATTCCGTTTTAATTGCGTTCATTAAATCTTTGATTAATTATTCCAAAGAGGTGATTCAGAATTGATGAGTTTTTTCTTTTTTTTAAAGCCATATTAGATTTTATGCATGCGGGGTTTACCTACATAAGTTATGCACTTAGATTAAGGTCAATCCTATGTTTTATTTTTAACGAATGTTTTTGTGTAATAATTACTGGTAAACCAATAAATAAATAAATAAAATAAATAAATAAACAAATATGGTTTCCTGTCCGTTGCTGTTCAAGTATTGAACTAACAAAAAAAAATTGGTAACCAGACTGCTGATAAAGATACTTACTCGTATTTATTTCTAAATACATATGTACATACGTGCCTGACTGCAGTCTAAGTACGGGATCAGACGCCCGTATAAGTGTTATGCAAACTCAAATCATTTCCTTTCAGACGTTAGTGGGATATAAAATGACAATAATCTTAAAAAATGAGATAAGTTGACCCTGATGACCCAAGTGAAACATCAGAAGAGTCACATTTATATCAAAACATCAACATCATGAACCAGTTCAATGCACGGATGGCGTCATGGGTTAAGCCACGTCCCGTTGTGGGCTCGAACCCCACATGGGACGACCCTTGTGTGATCCACAAATTGTCTTTCTAGGTCTGAGTGTTCTTTGTTTCCGATATATGTATGTTTTTTAGGTTTTGTAGGTTTATCCTGATATATTCCTTGGGCAAAGTTTGCCGTCACCAGATGGGCTTGTAAAATATGCAGGTTCGTAACGCGACCCACCAGAGAAAAGGCCCGCAAGAAAATAACATATACTTGTATATTTAGTTATTATTATTGCAAAGAGCACGTACTAAAGTTACAGAACGGACAAATAAAATAAGATTTTATGTTTTCTACGAGTAAATATTGAAATGGCATACAACACACTCCACCGATAAATTATTAATTACTTATTATGCTATTAGTATTTTAACAGTTTTATGGCAAGTAATAATATTTTATAGGAACATTCAGATACAACACCATCGCTCATATGCGTAGCTGATAAAAGCCTGGCTCCAACGGAATTTTCGAATTTAAGTTTCTACAGTATATTATTTTTTGAGTAAGTGTTGCTAACTAAATCAGCCTATTTTTTCCCCTCGTACTGATTTAGGAACTTTCCAGTATTTTTCTGTAAATAAGTATCCCACCGACAGCAAGTCAAAAAGAGATAGTATTAAATCGTTAGAAAAAATGTTTTGTATTAAATCAAAGGCGCGCCTACATAAGAATCAATTGACATTCAAGATATTTTCGTACCTCTTAAAGGGCAATCATTTTATTTGACATTAAATTTCAGTAACTTTTGTTCTGGTAGAAGGTAGGCTATAACTACCTCCGCCCATAGACACGTGCAACTCGAGACACACAGGAGTGTACCCAACCTCCCCCCTCTCACCCCCAGATCGGTAGTGAGGGTTTGGGCCTGGGTGATCGCATTGACTCGATGAAAAGCAAGGAAAGTATTGCTTAACACTGATTTTCTGTGAGTCCGTGGTGTTACAACCGGTCGAGCCGGCCCAGCTGTGTCGCACCATGGCTCTTCTACCGCTACACGTCCCACGGTAGGTCATCATATAATTTATATTAGTTAATTAATTATTTTAGTATTGCATAAATTAGTATTAAAGGACAGTGCCGACTTCGTGATGAACAAACTGTATTCGTTATTCGTTAATTTTTCACCTTACGGGTGGTATTTTTTATTCAAATTAGAATGGAACCACACAACATGAATACCCTCCTGAATAACAAAGATTTTTCTAAATCCGTATCTCAAAGGTCAGTGTGAGGCTTGGTGTCATGCTTTAGTGGGTATATCATACAAAAATATGAGGTTTGGTATTTCCTAAATAGTCCAGTCAATTATCCTATTGTATAATACTAACAATGTTGTCCCAATCTTTCACCACGGTTAGCTTGAACAGCTAAAAAATATATCTATTATATTTATTTATTTTATAACGAAAATTCTTTTTAAGCAAATATAGGGCAAATCAGTATATTATCGTATTTGGGGAACTTAATGTTTAAATGTAATCTCCAATATATTATGTTTCCATATGAAACATTACATTCAAATTGGCTATAGACAGGCAGTGGGCCGTACACACCGCTCTATTTAGACCTGGTTCGCCCATTTGTTTAGGCAACATAACATTTACTTGTACTTTTTGTTTCACTCGTAAAAATAATCTGTTACTAAGGGAAGAACAATAAAGGTGTATGTTGACATTATTAATTCGACTTCTTGTAACCGCTACCGTACTGGACAGTGAGCAGTAACTTGCTGTATTTATAGCTTAGGGGGGGGCAACGATGAGGCGGTTCATCTGAGGGTAAGAGAGTAACGCCGGTCATAGACGGTACAACTCCAAAGTCACAGACTGGGTTGTCGACCTTTAAATCCCGCTCACTAGTTGAAAGGCAACGTTACATTGTTAGATCAGGTTTTCTGTGAGGGCGTAGTTTTCACCATGGTTGAGGTCGGCTCATTAGTGCCGACACGTGGCTACCCACGTTAGGTTTTTATGTAACTTGAAAAAAAAAAAACGTCTAGACCACTTAAATTCGATTCATAATTTGATAAAAATATTCACATGAAATAAAAACATGGCCGCAATCGGCATCCAAACTTTATCCAATAAAGTAATTCTAATATGAAATGAAGGAAATTGTACTTGGGCAGATTTTTTCGAAATGTTTAAATTATAAGTGACATCCAATTTCAAAACAAAAGTATTCAATAAAATTTGAATATGTTTAGCATTTCGTAAAAGTCAACCCAAGACGTGGTCATTAATGAGATAGCTAAACTAAACAGCACCATCGACACAGAACGATGCGAGTAATTTTGCCATTATTTGGTACATCGAAAAAAGTGAAGTGGGCGGAGCTCAACACCCCCCTCACCCCGCAAATTGTCACTCGTTGTTTCATAGGCAAATCTAATTACATCACCTCTTTTTATTTGTCCATTGACACAAGAACGCGGCGTTATGGTCACGTGAATAGTCACGTGGACATAATGCCGCGTTTTTGTAGAGCCGTACATACGTCATTGTCCGAAAAACAAAACTTTTCTAGAACCAAGTACTTTATATATTTCATTGTAATTTACTGTATTATGCAAAAAAATTAGAACAACAAAAAACCTGCAGATTACTTAATCATCTGTCAAAATGGTGCACGGGCAACGGGCACACTTGATGATTGGTTTTTTCCAATCACTTGATTCTCAATCATTTTTTTCTCATCAATTTTTTAATTATTCAATCTTTTTGATAATTACCTTTTTCATTGATACACATCGTTGTTGATCGACACAGGCATGTACTGGATTTTCTATACGCATACATTAATTTCGCAAAATATTTGACAAAACAGATTGTTGCTACTGTCTTTAGAATTATTACGTAAGACACGTTTTCAAATAATTTTACAAGAATCTTATGAAATAACGATATTTGACTATGACTTTATGTAATGCGATTGATGTTTTTTTTTAATTGTAATTGTTTTTAAAATGATTGATGAAAATCCGCTGGCCTGAACTAACAAACATGTCTACACCAGTTATGATTCTTATAAATTAATATTATTGTTAAATTTGGTTCATCTATTACCATGTTTATGTTCATTGAACTTTATGATTTACTTTGTTGCCTGATACTTTTGCATGCCGTGAGCGTCAAGTATTGAAACGATTCTGACTCACATTTTACACATACGAGTAGATAAGTGATATTGATACATAATTGATACAAGTGATATTAAAACAAATCGTCCGTGTGCTGACGGATTAAGAATATGGAGCGTCACCACCCCAATTCATCCCGTGGGTGTCGTAAGAGTCTATTAAGGGAGCAAACTACACAGGACAGCAGCACTGCAATGAGAAAGAGTGAAACATACCCTATACCAACTCGTCAGGCCAGCGTGGTATAGTAGGCCAAAACCTCCCTTCTAAGGAGAGGCCTTCAGTTTAATCTGCAGAAAATTATCTGTGTACCTAAAAATATGTTCAGCAAATTTATTTACCAAAAATATTATCAAAAATAAAACTCAAATTAAGTTTATTTTTATTTAAGGTCTCCGTATTGTAGGTAGGTATATTTAATTACAAAAGGTATTAGTGTAGTGTAGGTTGGATCATCATCATCATCAACAGCCTTCAACAGTCCACTGCTGGACATAAGCCTCTCTTGAGAAAGAAGGTTTTGGCCTACTATACCACGCTGGTAGGTTGGTTGATTTTTTCAATTCAGTAAGCACAAAAAAATAGTGACCCGACGGCTCGTCTGCTTCCTCTAACATAAAAAAAAGAAAAGAAAGCATATTGCAGTCCACTGATGAACATAGATCTCTCTCTACTCTCTCCCAACCAATCTACCCCAGCTACCTTTATAAGGTCAACGGTATATCTGGTTAGGGGCGTCCTATATTTCGTTCACTCATCTACGGTCTCAGTTCTAAGATAAGTTTGTTTGTCTTTATCCATACAAATAAATAAAATTGAAGTATGTTTGTAATGTCAAAATAATAGGTTTTTTTCACAAAATAATGGTCACTTTCCATCAGCTGACCCGTCTGCTCGTCTGCTCCCTCTAACATAAAAAAAAGACCAATGTATAAGTTAACACGATCAATACAGCGCAAAGCTAAGGTAAGCCAACGCAATTGAAGGTGTTGCCATTGGAGCCATATGATATATATTTTAATGTGTTATTTGTAAATCAAAGCTATTTGACGAGAAGCACAGCCATAACACAAGTAAACGAAATAAAACCATGCTTGTTCTTATATAAAATAACCGTTTTGGGATTAAAATCTTTTACTTTTCGTTTGTAAAATTCGTTGTACGTCAGTTTGGCGAAGATCGAAGATCTACGAGAATAAAGTGTTTTTAACTATTTATTTACAACTTTGTATGGAACCCTTGGTGCACTGACCAATTTGCTCTAGTGCATTTTCTTATCCATGCAAATAATATATCTAAATACGTAAATCTAAAATACGTGACAGTGGGCGTCGTTTTTGTAGTTTTCCGTCCAACTACTACTACTACTATATATTCCATTTCTTTCCGCTCCATGTAACCGACAATGTGTCTCCTACATAAGTGACTTAAACTCATAGACGGGTTAACAAAGGATAGAGGTTGCACTTCAGGCCTCTCCGCTGATGGAGGACTGGAGCTGGCTGATAAAGTTTCGGCAGGCATTCTCAGTCAGTTTCGCGTGGACGCAGAGTTCAATCGCTCTTAAATTTCGCGTTTTAACAGAAAACTACGCTTGAGGCTAACAAGTGCTACCGGAAAAATAGTTTCGATATTTGCAGCTGCAGTACGGAGAACAGTAAGTTTTTTTTTACTACACGCTAAGTACATGTTTGACGAAGCACGAGTTTCAAAGTGCATTTTCTTCAGACGTGTAAAGGTTTTCGCTTCTCTGTTCGTATATACATGTATTGACTTTTTTTCATCTGTGTTCTAACATAAAGCGTCGAAGTACTTTCAAGAAAACAAACCACTTTTTATCATATTTTAAATCACTAGCGGAGTTCAATACGATTTTGCGTCTAATTTTTTTACGTACGTGGGACGAACAATAATTATAATCGAAAAAATGTGTACGTTTTATATGCCTGTCTACCCCCTCGCATATAGACGGGAGACGTTAAATGATAAAACCTTAAATCAACTCATTACCATTTAAGTATTTTATTGAATAGCCGTTAACTCATTTAGGTATAAAAAATTCGTTTGTCATAATATTTTTATGTTATTTCCTTATTTTGTAACACTTTGTGTTACGTAAAAAAATGTGGGAGTTCAACGATCAACGTTCTTGAAATTCGGGAGAATCTCAATACCTTGGTAAAAGGTCATAACTGAAAATAATCTTGTACAAAGGTCAAGTCCAAGCACCCTTATCAACCTTGATTGAAGATATAAACAACTCTTAAGAGGATTAAGTTATCAACCACGCTTAAAAATCTAGTACCGAATTAATCGCAGTTAGATACTGCTACTACTAGTCAATACTTGATTAGGGAAAAACGTTTATAATTTATTTAGGGGACGTCAAACTAAGTAACAGGCCGATTTGACGGGTCGTGGTCGAACGTCAGGCAATCGAAAGGACCATCCAAAGTACCGCAGACAACCTAGGTCGCGCTGCGACCTAGGTTGTCTGCGGTACCTGGCCCGTTCCCGAGCCTGGCGGGCCGGGAGAGTTCTAAACCTCTCCCGGTCCCGGTCCGCCATCTTCTTCGCAAGCATAACTTGCTCGCAGAAGGAGACGTCAGAGTTCCACGCACTCTCACTCCGCAAGATAGCTCAGGCGTTGGCTCCTTGCGGATCAGACACAGGTGATCCCCCAAACATCCTTTCCCTGGTGATCACTTGCGTCAGTCGGTATGAGAGGGTCCCGTAATGCCTCTCGAGCCAATCCTCCATAATGGGTCTTACGAGGACCCGGCGGAGTTGGGATTCTCCTGACCAACTCCCGCGCCTCCTTGCGCCACTGATACAGAACCTCAAGGTCTCTCGCCTCCAGGTCCCACTGTGGAGTTCCGGCCAGACTCGCCGCCTCAAAAGAGATCGTGCGGTACCCCCTTATGATCCTGATGGCCAGCACTCGCTGCGTTGAAAAAAAAAGCAAATCGGTCAGGCAAAACGGCTGGATGGACTCGGAATATGTGACATAGTCATAAAAAAATTGAATACTGGTAGCGAAAAAGGACGTTTGTAGTCGCACTGAGATTGTAAAACTTTTATAGATTACGGTACGCGTCACGTCGGCCTATTCGTTAACCGTGTTCATTTTTAGAGTCCGAAACCATATTGTTCTCGATTTCAATGCAGTAATATTCTGTATAGTCGTAACAAAATAATCATCTATGTATTTTGCCCTCTAACATTAAAGAATTTTATTTCAAAAGCAACATCCAGATAAATAAAATTACCTTCATTACAATTATAAAGGTCGTGTCACCTTCATTACAATTATAAAGGTCGTGTCACCCACGGTGTGATACGCCCACTTGAATCTCTTGTGGAATTCATGCTGCCTCGTGTTCAACATTTATATTTTATACTCAATAATAATACAACAAAAAAAAAACTCAAGTACTTATTTATCAAAATAATTGAAATGTCAGGTGTAGTATATTTAAGTTTAAAAAATTACTTGGAGTTGCATAGTCATGGGGAACAGTGTGCGTCGTAAATAAGAACAGATAAATTGTGTTACGTTTGTTGGAAATACTATTATTAAATCTCAAGCAGCAGTTCCAACTGACGAAGTGAAACAAGCGTATTTGCGTTATTTTAGGTTATTCAATGGCTAAACATACAGAAAGGACCCGTTATGAGAAAAAATGTGATTATTTCGCCCTTCCAACAAAAAACACGACAAAATGATTTTTAAAAGCTATGAACAAGAATGGTAATGGATTGTTATATATGAAAGGTGGTTCACCCAGGTAAGTGATGTTAAATTATACGAAGGCGTTTTCTCAGTTCACAAATCGAACACTCGTTAATTCGATGAAAATCTCACCAAGAAGGAATAAACGGTAGGTCTGAAGAGTTTTTGTTAGTTTATACATAAATTCTTTGATATCTTCTTATATATTACGTTAGTGAGTTCTATGACTGCTAAGCAAAAAATATTTTAAGAATATATATTTTGCACTCAAAGAACGAGAGAGTTTTCTAATTTATTGTGATTCTAAAGGTCACAAAAATATTGGTTTATTGTTCGTTCATAATAACATGGGGTACATTTTTGGAATACGTACTTAACTAAATAATTACTATTTTTATTCACAATGCACAAGGCCTAGACCAACAGAAACACTACTCTATATCATCCCTTGGCATTAAGCGGCGCCAACACATATACGAGTAAACAGCCCGTTATGCACAACTATAGCCCGTTCCTTTATAACAGACTCGCTAGGGTTTTGAATATAACTAAAAATGCCCAATCGAAACAGGCCTTTTGTAACTACCTAAAAACCCTAAACTATGAGAACACGGAATCCTTTTTGAATACTTTAGATTGCATCTTAACTAACAGGTAAATTTATCCTACTACATATTTTTGCCCAACTTAAGTGATTTATACTATCATACCATCTCCAAATATTTTATACTTTGTAATTTAGGATACTATTAGCACGAACTAGTTCTCAACTAGTTCAGAACTAGTCAACTATGGTCTCAACTAGTACAGTTATATTGATAAAAATACCCTGAAATGTAGTATATAGAAGCAATTTTATTTGAGACACCTTAGTTTTGCATAGCATGATTGCAGTGCAGCATGTAGTGCAGTTTAGTACTCCATTAGTGTCTATTGTATTAGGCTTATTTTAGATAGATATTAGTTTTTTTAGGTTTTGAAGGGTATAAAATTTGACTATTTTTGTGTTGAACACAAGTAAATGAAAACGTTTAAATTTGATTGAAACTATCACGCTTTCTTTTTTTACATTTATAAACGTAATTTACCTACTCGTATGTGCACGTCTATGTCCGTGTCCAACGGCCCCACAGTGGCCATAAACCGCTATTTTAATCGATGTTGAATATCAAACGAGTGAGCCTTCATAACAACCAAAATTAACATTTTATTCTGATATTGTTGTAAATTGTAAACAAGAGACGAAGTGATCAACTTTGAGAAGCATCAAAAAGTTCAAGCGAGATTATACTTTTCTTATTTTATGTTGGAAAACTTAAATTAAGGTAGCTAAAAAATTTGTCGTTTCCTAATTCATATACCAACATAGTTTGATAATTAAATTATGTGAGCAAGCTCCATAAAATCGTAATTTTGTGAGAAAAAAATATCTTTTGTGACAACAACAACATTCAATAGCCCTCAATAAACGTAGTCGGGTACGTCGTCATCGCGGCGGTAAGACTCGTTATCGAGGATTGGCTCGAGAGGTATCACGGGACCCTCTCATACCGACTGACGCAGGTAATCACTGTGTCTGATCCGTAAAGAGCCAACGCCTGAGTGCCACCACTGCGATGGTCGGACCGTGGACACGTGGACCGTGGTATCATCACCCGCAGTAGATGGCCCGAGGTACGTCGGGGCACCATGGATTTCCTTTCTAGAGTACACCTGGTTCCCCGACTACTGAGTCCGACATCGCATCCGACAAAAATGTATAATCGTAGTGCGTACGAAACTGTAGGCGAGGTGTTTGCACTTACCAACACTCGCATCTCACGGAGCCGTCGAGGACCTGGACTTCTTCGAGTCCATCCTTGATCATGAATACTCATATTTTATTCTACAAGAAAGGTACAGTTCCTTAAAAAAAAGTGTTCAAGTAATTTAGTATCAATCATGAATATTTTTTACACAAACTCGCAACTAAATTATTACTTTCTGCTGATTTCAATATATATTTATGTTTTGTAAGATCTGACACTTCAACCTCTTAATATATAAATAATATTATATTTATAATTGTACAAATTATATGGCGATGTTGGCGTCTAAGATATTTGTTGGAACTCAGTTGTAACTCGTTTCGAGCCCTTACCCCTTGGAGGACACAGTAGGTTCATACCTGTGTAAGTGAATGTTTCATTTAAACAGAAACGAACAGTAACTCTGGTTACTGGTGGTTCCATTGTCACCAAATCTGTATCTAATAATGTTACCTGAGGGAAGCGAGGAACACTCTCACAGATAAAGGGCACATTTAGTCCGTTTGTTGAGAAAAACAATGTTAGCCATATGATAAACCGTTTCGGGTTGACACCTGCGGTCATTTAGTCCACAAGTCTGTCAAATTAAATTAGAGGCGGTCGTTCAGGGGACGTTAAAGTACGAAGGTGGTTGCACGAGAGGGTGGATTATTAGTTGTTCTAGTCTGAACACACAGAGAGCTTTGAGAGTAACAATTATAGGAAAAAAAACTCTGCTGTCTCGAATAAATAAAAAAAACTCTTTACGGTCGACTCTACTACGACAATACCTTTATACACCTTTCTTTTCTGCGCGGAACTCCCCTCGGATACCAGTGGGTCATTATGTGGAACTCGAACCGACCAAAAACCGCACGCCGCCGCGCCGTCTCTAGAAAGGATAGCCTCGTTAACCTACGACGACCCTGGTACGACGTACCTCGGGCTATCTACGGCTTATAGATGGACCCCTCCTGTGTGGGAACCTGCCTGCCACCTGCTTCCGCCAGACTGACAGACGGCCTCACTTGTCACCCTCAGTGCTGCGCTTATGTAGAAAGGAGGGTCGTTCTGCGACCTTTAAACGCCTATATGTACGTGAGATCGAGAGAAGATCGGAACTGAATTTTGAACTAAGTTTTATCACAAGAATTCAGCTTCTGAGAGTATGGCGTCAAGCTTGCGCTCCACCACTGTGTGCTTTTTAAGACACTTTTTGTCTAGCACAAACAATCTGTGTAATAAGTGACACGACCTTCAAAACCTTCAAGAAAAGAGCGTACTCCTTCCTATAAGCCAGACACGCGCTTGTGACTCCTGAGCTGCAGGCCTTCATGGGCAGCGGTAGTCGCTTTCCATCGGGTGACCCGTCTGCTTGTTTGCCCCCTCTTTCATAAAAAAGCGGCCAAGTGCGAGTCGGACTCGCCCATGTAGAATATAAAAGTTCTTGTTACGAACTACAAGAACTTTGATCTTTCACTTTGATCGATATTTTAATAATAGTGTATTTTTTAAAAAATTAAGTTATTGATTTATGACGTATTAAAAAAAAACTACTTACTAGATCTCGTTCAAACCAATTTTCGGTGGAAGTTTGCATGGTAATGTACATCATATTACCACTTTGGAAGTGTCTCTCGCGCAAGTTAATAAAAAATGATTTTAGAAACCTCAATATCCTTTTGAAGACCTATCCATAAATAAATCACACGTATGGGTTTGATGAAAAAAAAATTTTGAGTTTCAGTTCTATTCTAGTTCTAGTATAACCCCCAAAAATTTATTGCTTTTTCTATTTTTGTGTGAAAATCTTAATGCGGTTCACAGAATACATCTACTTGCCAAGTTTCAATAGTATATAGTTCCTATAGTTTCGGAAAACAGTGGCTGTGACATACGGACGGACAGACAGACATTACGAACCCATAAGGGTTCCGTTTTATGCCATTTGGCTACGGAATACTAAAAAAGACCTATATTATATCTATAATATACATTGCAGTGCTCAGTAAACGCCGCCTTGAACGACTTGTTTTAAGCGATCACAGCTGTTGTGGATTTCATCCCCACATGGGACAATACTTTGTGTGATCCGCATATTGTTGTTCTGAGTCTGAAGCTACGTCGAGTCTTCTCATCGTCGATCCCACAGTGCTTTAAGACGAAAGTCTTTAATGAGTGCGTCCTACCCGTCATGACATACGGTGCTGAAACGTGGACACTTACGGTACGGCTGGGTCTACAAGTTCAAAGTCGCTACACGTTCTATGGAAAGGGCTATGCTCGGCGTTTCTCTAAGGGATCGCATCAGAAATGAGGTGATCCGGCAGAGAACCAAGGTCACCGACATAGTCTACCGGATCAGCAAGCTGAAGTGGCGGTGGGCTGGCCATATTAGCCGCAGAACCGACAAACCGTTGGGGAAAACGAGTTCTTGAGTGGAGACCAGCGTCTCGGTAAACGTAGTGTAGGACGCCCACAGGCCAGGTCTAGTGACGATTTGCGCAAGATGGCTAGCAGGAGCTGGATGCGAGAAGCCCAAAATCGATCTAAGTGGCGTGCAATGGGAGAGGCCTATGTCCAGCAGTGGACTGCGATAGGCTGATGATGATGATGATGTTATGTGCACTTGTGACTTAAGTAATCTGTATATGTTAGTGGTATTAAGAAGACAAGAATGAAGTGTTACATTTTATCGTTTAAAAACTACTAGGATAGACGTTTTGATGCTATAAATGGCGTCACATTTCTTTTGTATACATCGGCGCAACTACTTAAATGGAGCCGCTGCCGATAGAAGCTAAGAAGTTTTGGAACAATACAGTGATACTTAGTTAATGTATTCGCGTAATTTTAATGCACGGGTGGCGTAGTGGTCTAAGCGGTCGCCACGCCGCTTACTACTACGCTGAGTATTGTGGGTCCGAACCCCACATGAAACGACACTTTGTGTGATCCACAAATTTTTGTTCTGAGTCTGGGTATTCTTTGTGTCCGTTTATGTATCTTTGTAGAGTCCCCCGCGGCACAGGATATATTCCTAATGCGGCAGTTGTCTTTTTAATAAAAAAAAATATTAATCACTTCAGTTATTAAATCACAATCTATTTACGACGAAGCTATTAATAGTTATCATAATTCAATACTTAACCTAAAACACCACGTGGGTTAACGTTTAGTATAAAATCAGTGGGGAGCGCAGATCATTCTCGCTCGAGCCGTCGCGCTGTTCGGATCTACGCACAACTGTTGGTGAGACCTTGGAATACATCTTTAATTGTATTTACTGTTGTCTTTATTTAATACTGTACGGATCTGAGTCGAATGGTAGTAAGAACTTAATTGTATTTAATGTTGTTGTTGTTATTTGCTACAGCTTTTACAAAGAAAAACCACGATAAAGTAAAGAATGATTTTTTTTAAAACAACCCAGTCACTGGTCCTCCGTCATGTATGACTATTTATTTAATTTAACAAATAGATCTGGAAAAATCCCTTCTATTCGTCACTCGATGGCGTAAAGGAAACTACAAATACAAAGGCACAAGACTAAAAGATCGGTATTAGTACAATAATCATACGAAGGTACTGAAATTTGATCTGCATTCAGACCTGAATAATTTTTATCCCCAAAATTATATTTTTAATTTTTTTGTAATCATGTTGTGAACCACACTGTCATCTGTCGTTAACTAGAAGAACCTGTCTTTTTAATCAATTTATCTATACAACTAAATAAAATTGGAGTGTCTGTTTGTAATATTAAAATAACCGCTTTTTACTAAATGCATATGTATGTTACAAGGTACATATGCCAAAATAAACATTTTTTTAAAGTTTTTGTGATATTAAATGGGAATGGGGGTGATCAAAAGAACTGATTTGCTGCGACGTGTGTCATCACACAAAGTAGGTTACGGTGCAAAACGTATATTTTGAAGGGCTTCATCCGTTTGGTATCAAACAATTAAAAAAAGTATATAAGTATTCTATCAGTCAATCCAGTTTTTAGATAAAATTAGAGCTATGCTTAGTTTAAAACTAGATATCGTAGTATTCGTACGAAAAAGCAGTGAAGGAAATAATTCGAAGAAATTCTGACCGAAAGCAAAGATTGTAGATGTAAAAACGTGAGGTGGGCGGAGCCTACCTCCTCACCACGCATTGTACGCGTTGTTTCAAGGAGATCTAAATAGGACACCTCCTCTTTGTATTTGTTCCGTGGTTTTGACGCACGTTGATCTGGTACGGATTCCTATACAAAAATGGGCTTTGTCCTTTATTAATTTTCTGAGAGAAGTTGCGACAGTCAGCTAATGTCATAACAAACTCCTTAGAATTCAGATCTAAAAGTTTGAAAGGGAAAATTGTCTCGCTTGTTCTCTGCGCTTGAACTTACAAAAAAAATAGAAGGAAAATATAATAAATATTGAAGCACATCTAATTATGTTTATTAAAGAGGAAAACATTAATACAATGCTTATAACGGTTGTCTGTAATGTCTGTTTATAAGACGAGAAATAAATCACTGATAGCCGGATCTGGTGCAGCTTTAAGCTTGTTAGTGATTATCCGCTCTCAACCGTGTCGTCTCCCTCGGGTATCAGAAATTCAACTGCAATAGTATATAGTAGCATTGTACCAACAATGTCACTCTCTTCAACTTAATTTTATTAACGAACCACTACACCTGGGCAAAGTACATAAGTGTTAACTTTACTTAGGGAACTAGAAGGGAACCTAATTACATTTTAAAAGCTGAGAACTCTTGCGGACGTACTCAAGAATCAACATGTAAATAAAGACTCATTTATAACGAGTTTTCAACATTAGTTCGAAATCTATGTTTCTTTATTTATTTATATCCTTTATTGCAAACAGTTAACACATAACAAAAGATGAATTACAAATATTATGTAGACGTAACAATCGGCGCTTTATCGTTCACGGCCATCTCCTTCAGACAACCTTATATATCAAGTACTTGCTTTTATATCCAATGGCTTTGTATGGAATTTTTTTGTTTTCAATAAAATTCTAATGAAATGAAAATAATAGAGGAAACATTGTAATTAATTGGTTTGTGTGTATTATTAGTTACGAAATATCATTATTATCGACTACACTAAGGCTTTCGACAGTATCAGTCACGAAGCTATAGGCTATAGGGGATCCATTACCTCCTAAGTTCTCTGCGGTACTAAAAGGTGTATTCCGAAAGTTGGATTGGTATCAATACGGCTTACGCATAGACGGAAGAAAACTTAATCGTCTAAGGTCGGCAGACAACAATTCGAATAAGGACAATGTCGTCTGGGAAATCTTGGGAAAATGATTGCAGACTTTTAACAATAAAGTGAGAAAGTCTATATACGCTAAACATGAACATAAGCAGGACTAAATATTTTTTAATGGAAGAGGGGCAAATGAACAGATGGGCCACAAACTGCGAAAACCTAGAGGTCAAAATCCATAACCATCCTCTAGAATATATGGCAGAATATATTTTTCTAGGACAAATTATCTTACACAAAGGACTCTACTAAAGAAATTAACAGCAGAATAGCCAATAGCTGGAAAAAATACTAGGAGGTAATGAAATCCATCGAACTAAGCACAGAAAGTTTGATACATATATACTTGTATATACTACCTTGCGTTAGCTATGTCTGTGAAACTTGGTCACAGAGGGGACCACTCCACAGGGACAGTCTAGTACACTGGCATAGAGCCATGGAAGAGGAGCATGATTAGTGTCAAAAAACAGGACAGAAACATTTTCATTAGATGCAAAACTAGAGTTTACAGATATGCTAGAGAGAATAGACCAACTAAAGAAACCAAGATAAGTGTAGCAAGATACTTACCGAATGGTACCCTAGGGTCGGTAAGTATCTTGATGCTATCTCTAGAAATAGTAAAAGGAAGAGAGGAAGGCAGGGAAAGAGATATGAGGATGACATAAAGTTAACAGCCCGTGCCAACTGGAGGAAAGTTGCTAGGAATAGAAGGCAGTGGAATATGATGGGGGAGGCCAAAGTCAAAAAGCACACTGAACTAAAAGACATTCTGTAAAACTTTACAGCAATTCAGAAATCCATCTAAAATGTTCATGATAAAAGGCTTTTTGATTGATTGATGGATCCTTATCGTTATTAATACTTCTCGTGAAATAAATACCATCATAGCAGGCACTTGATGTCTGAAGAAAGTGGTTCACTGAAGGTATTAACTTAGGCAAACATAATACTATGTACCGAGCATTACCATCGCAGGTTATATTTGTGTTTGTTTATGTTCATGTGATCATTTATAACCTGTTACGTAAGTATGTAACAAGTCTAGACATGAACTTTTAATGATGTTATAGTGATAGAGGCAGATACAATAATTTTATTTTGTCATATATATAGATCGCAGGTTCACGAGAGATCTCACAACTGATACTTGACCGATTTTACATAAAAGTAGCCTTTAAACGTAACCAACACGAACCATATCTATTTTATTTTACATTCTTCTCAGTCTGCTCCATTTTCAAGTACCTCGGCTCCCTCTTACAATGTGATGGTGAGATCCATCGAACACCATCTTCAAACACAACATCGAAGTCGGTTAAAATTAAAAAAACATTGTACAAATAAAAACAATAAAAATAATGGCGAATTAGAGCACCATTGATTACACGGGTCACTCACCTTTAAACGACGCGACAGCAGCGATGCAAAAAATGGCGGCGACATCAAAAAGCGAATAGCGACGCGACAGCGTGGGTGTGGTTCAATGTGTCTACCGTTCACATCATTATTTTTCACACATCTCCACAAAAAAAAGTAAATCGTGTAGGCCCATAGCGTCCTATCCACTGTTCACCAAACATGTGATTAAGCCCTTGATCTGTGTAGTTCAGACACTCGACCATCAAGCAAATCTAAAAACTTGATAGATTACCCATACATTCAATGAGAAACGGTACTGGTGAGAAGATTCACCCAATATCGCAAGTTTTGGCGATTCCATATATATATATTACGTGTGAAGGTACTCAGGTGTCAGTCCACATGATGTTGGATAGGAATTCAGTTATTCGTTACCTTTCTACGTAACCACTGACAGAACACCACTCTTATGGGTTGATGGTATTTTTATTAAATTGATTTGCTTACTATTTGACAAAACAGAGATTGTTGCTATTGTGTGTGTTGATCTATGACTTTTTTGGGGGGTTTTTTT